>VWZE01000316.1:9863-22068 GCA_013396675.1 Eubucco bourcierii | reverse complement strand
AAGGCTACTCTAAGGTCTCCTGGAAGGCTACTCTAAGGTCTCCTGCAAGGCTACTCTAAGGTCTCCTGCAAGGCTACTCTAAGGTCTCCTGGAAGGCTACTCTAAGGTCTCCTGCAAGGCTACTCTAAGGTCTCCTGCAAGGCTACTCTAAGGTCTCCTGCAAGGCTACTCTAAGGTCTCCTGGAAGCCTTCTTTTCTCCAAGCTGAAGAGCCTGATGAGGCACTTACAATCTCTTTGGGTAACCTGTTGTTGAGTCTCCCCACCCAGCAGGCATTATTCAAGCTCCAAGAGTCACCACTCACCTCTTCAGGTTCCTCTTCCCGCTGCCGGTTTGGTTTAGTGTAGTCAATGGGTCCATCCCATTCATCCTGCCTGGAGGTCTGGCTGGACTGGGGGGAGGTCATGGTGCTGCTGGTGGCACTGGTGCTGTTTTGGCGCTGGGACACGTCTGGGGACTTCATGCTGGGACTACTGCTGCAGCTGCTGCTGCTGGGGAAAGTGTTCTCCCGTTTGCGGTGCTTGTTCATACTCAAATCCAGAGTCCCATTCTCGTCCACTTCGATGTCCATGGACTGAATCATAGAATGGTTGAGGTTGGAAGGGACCTCAAGGATCATCTAGTACCACCCTCCACCTTCTGCTGGAACAGGTTGCTCAAGGCCTCATCCAACCTGGTGCTGAACACCTCCAGGGAGGTTGTGGGGCACAGAATCACCGAATGTGATCTTCGATCACATTCGGTGATTCTGTGCCCCACAACCTCCCTGGGCAACCTGTACCAGGGTCTCACCACCCTCACTGCAAAGTATTTCTTCCCAATCTCCAGTCTTAATCTCCTCTCTGCCAGCTCAAAGCCATTGCCTCTCATCTTGTCACTGCAAGCCCTTGTAAAAAATCCCCTCCCAACTTTCAGTACCCTTCAGGTACTGAAGCTGTGCTTGTGTACAGCTCCAGGCTGCTTGGGTTTTCTTTCAAATCAGACTTCAGCTCAGGAAGCTGAAGTTGCCTCTTCTCCACTACTCAAGTGGGGATGGAGCAGCAGGCAAAGCTCCCAGACAACAGAGAAGCCTCAGCCAAGCTCTAACAGCATAAACAGAATTATTTAGGCTGGAAAAATAACTTAAAGACCACTGAGTCCAACTGTTACCCCAACAAAGCCCACTGTTAAACCTTGTCCTTCAGCACCACGTCTACACATCCTTTAAACCTCTCCAAGGCTGTTGACTTCAGATACTGAAAGGTGAGGAAATATGGCTAACATTGTCAGCAACTGGAGAGGCTGCCACCATTTGTCTTTGGCAGCATGCTGGGGGCAAGGTTATCCATGTCCTGCCCTCTCCAATTAGAAGGAACTGAAGGGAAAGGGATGGTCTTCCATGACCACATCACAGAGTCATAGAATCACTCAGGGCTGGAAGGGACCACAAGGATCAGCCAGTTCCAACCCCCCTGCCATGCCCAGGGACACCTCACACCAGATCAGGCTGCACACAGCCTCATCCAGCCTGGCCTTAAACACCTCCAGGGATGAGGCTTCCACCACCTCCCTGGGCAACCCCTGCCAGGCTCTCATCATCCTCATGCTGAAGAACTTCTTCCTAACATCCAGTCTCAATCTATCCATTTCCAGCTTTGTTTCATTGCCCCCAGTCCTGCCACTACCTGACAACCTAAAAAGTCCCTCCCCAGCTCTTTTGTAGCTCCCTTCAGATCCTGCAAGGCCACAAGAAGGTCACCTGGGAGCCTTCTCCTCTCCAGCCTGCACAGCCCCAGCTCCCTCAGTCTCTCCTCAGAGCAGAGCAGCTCCAGCCCTCTGCTCATCCTCATGGCCCTTCTCTGGACACCTTCGAGCATCTCCATACCTCTGTTGACCCAGGGGCTCTGGAACTGCCAGAAACCTGCCATGCAAATGCACCCCTGTGCCACCAGCATCTTGACTCAGTGGCTTGAACACAGCCACTCAATACTATTTAAGATGATCTGTGGTATCTAAGACATCTGCCCAAGGCTGGAAATGCTTCTTGGGGCTTCTGGGAAACCTGTCTGCCTCTGAAACACAGCTGGAGGGCAACCTGGATGCAACTGAGGAATCTCTAATGGCATCAGATGCAGACCAGTGAGTAACTGTAATCAGCTCTGGGACTGCTCAGGAACGATGTTTGTCTCAGAGGGGTGCTTTGGACCATGATGCATCTCCATAACACACAGAGATCCAAGATTACCTCCTCAAACTGCATCACCCAAAGCAGAAAGAGAAAGGGTGATGAGTGTCTAGATTTCCTCAAGCATTAAAATGAAAGGGAGGGGAAGAAAAGGTGTTTCTCCCACGCAGAACTCCACCTTTTGCCCCACTCCACTGCATGCGGCAGTGGTGGCCCCCAGGCATGGTCAGCTCTTAGAATATAGAACATCTTTGCTTGGAAAACATCTCCAAGACCCTCGAGTCCAACTATCAACCCAGCACCACCCTGGCCACTAAACCACAGCCCCAAGTGCCATGGCCACAGGTTTCTTGAACACCTCCAGGGATGAGTACTGCACCACCTCCCTGGGCAGCCTGTGCCAATGCCTGACCACTCTGGCAGCAAAGAAATTTTCCCAGATACCCAATCTAAACCTCCCCTGGGGCAACTTGAAGCCATTTCCTCTTGTCTCTCATTCTTTGGGAGAAGAACCTGACCCCCACCTGTCTCCAACCTCCTTTCAGGGAGTGACAGAGACCCAGAAGGTCTCCCTGCAGCCTCCTTTTCTGCAGGCTGAACGACTCCAGTTCCTTCAGCTGCTCCTCACCAGCCCTGGTCTGCAAACCCTTTGTATTTTTAATCACCCTTCTCTGGACCTGCTCCAGGCCCTCACCTTGCCAGGGGCCTCCTGCTGCTTGGTGCTGAGATTCTCTGGCATTTCCCAGCAGCGGGTGGAGAGGTTGAGGATGGCAGTGGCAGCCATGTGCGCGGCCTCGGCGTCGTGAGAGTAGTCGAAGCCTGTGGAGGAAGATGAAGTGCTCTTCACGTAACTGCTGGAGGGGCTGTGGCTGGGGGAAGAGGCCTTTGGAAAAGGTTTGGCTGGAATAAAAAGAGAAGGAACAACACAAGGCTAATGTATAAGCAGCATGGGCAGCGGTGAGAGGTTAGGTCAAGTCTGACACAGCTCATGAATCAGCAGCGCCGGAGTCACAGTATCACAGTCTCACAGTATCACCAGGGTTGGAAGAGACCTCAAAGCTCATCAAGTCCAACCCATCACCACAGACCTCAAGACCAGACCATGGCACCAAGTGCCACATCCAAACCTGCCTTGAACACCTCCAGGGATGGTGGCTCCACCACCTCCCTGGGCAGCCCATTCCAGCAGTCAATGACTCTCTCAGGCAAAAACTTTCTCCTCGCCTCCAGCCTAAACTTCCCCTGGCACAGCCTGAGACTGTGTCCTCTTGTTCTGTCCTCTTGTTCACCCAGTATGGGATGGGCAAAAGAATCATTGAACCTTAGGAGTGTTTTGGTTGGAAGAGATTTTTAGGCTCATCAAATCCAACTCTTAACCCAGTGCTCCCAGGGCCACCACTCAACCATGGCCCTCAGCACCACACCTACAAGGCTTTGAAATCTCCCCAGGCATGGGGACCACACCACTGCCCTGGGTAGCCTGGGCCGGGCCTTGACAAACCTTCTGGGGAAGAAACTATCACAGAATCCTAGAATCAAAGGCTCATTAATGTTGGAAAAGTCCTCTAAGACCATCAAGTTCAGCCATCAACCCAATATTTCCACGCCCACTAAACCATAAGCTTCTGCCTGGCAAGAGTGAGGCAGCAAGACAGCCTTGTTTGGTGTGGCTACAGGAGCAGTGCAATGGATGGATGACATGCATCTGTTGGAGAGCATCCAGAGAAGGGCCACAGAGATGATCAGAGGTCTGGAGCAGCTCTCACAAGGACAAGCTAAGAGAGTTGGGTCTGCTCAGCCTGGAGAAGAGAAGGCTCTGGGGAGACCTTAGTGCAGCCTTCCAGTACCTGAAGTGGGCTACAGGAGAGCTGGGGAGGGACTTTTCATAAGGGTCCATGGTGACAGGATAAGGGGCAATAGCTTTAGACTAGGGCAGGGTAGATTTAGGAAGAGGTTCTTTACTGTGAGGGTGGCAGGACACTGTGTACCAGGTTAGGGTAGATCCCTCCCCTGGTATAATAAACTCACCACAAGTTGGTTTGTTTGTTTGGTTGTTTGTTTTTTTGTGAAGTTAAGAAAAAAAATTATATTTCTTATAGTTTAAACTAAATATAACAGTATAGGGAAAAATACAACTACTACAAGAATTTAATAACCTGAGGGAAGATGGGGAAGGGGTCAAGCAGTGGCAAAAGCAGCAGCAGCAGCCAAAACAGCGGCAGGGCAAGATAGCAGCAGGTGCAGGAGAAGCAGCAGAAGCAGCAAGGGGAAGGTCCAAGCTGTGCTTTGTGCTGGTTTGAGGCTAATTGGAATATTTTAATAGAGAAAATTACACTATAGGCTGTGAAAGGAAAACATCATGATGTCTACTTCACTCATACGCTTGCTGGAGAATTGTTTGGGAACACTAACCAAAACAATTGATAAGTCAGTTGCTCTCTGTCGCTTGCTTGAGCAGGAGCTGCTGGTGGGATCTAGCAGCTTCTGGGCTCTGGCTCCTCTGCTGATTAATCCTCACTAACCACTTTTCTTCTAACCCCCCTGGCCGATCCTCCTAATTTACCTTGCACGTAAGGCAAACCTTGGGGTAAGGTACAGGGGTGGGGAGAAGGTGGAAGGGTGGTTGGGAGCCCCTCCTGGGGTCTCTGATTTCTGGGAGGGGAGTTGTGTTGCTGTATTACCTTTTACTTGTATATTTCTGTAAATATTGTGTATATAGTGTAAATATCTGCTGTACATTGTGCAAAGCTGTAAATATAGCTTCATCATTTAACTTCCAGCCGACTGAGTGCTAGTCTGGGTCATTTTACAAAGTGTGGGGGGTGAGGGAACTCCCAAACCTTCACATGCTTCCAGACATAAAGCTCTTGATGCTCCAATGAAATGAACTTACCCACTGTTGCCATTGTATGGCCTATCCCTAGAGCTTCCACCTCTAAGTTTCTCTGTTTTGATTATTTTTTGTGTCTGAGGTAGGAATCTAACTCAAACAGCTACACACTAGAACAGGCTGCCCAGAGAAGCTGCAGACATCTCATAGAATCATAGAATCATAGAATGGTAAGGTTGGAAGGGACCTCAAGGATCATCTAGTTCCAACCCCCTGCCATAGGCAGGGACACCTCCCACTAGTACAGGTTACTCAAGGCCTCATCCAATCTGGCCTTGAACACATCCAGGGAGGGAGCATCCACAACCTCCCTGGGCAACCTGTTCCAGTGCCTCACCACCCTCACTGTAAAGAACTTCCTCCTAACATCCAGTCTAAATCTCCCCTCTGCCAGTTTAAGCCCATTGCCCCTTGTCCTGTCATTGCAGGACCTTGTAAATAATCCTTCCCCAGCCTTCCTGTAGGCCCCCTTCAGATACTGGAAGGCTACTATCAGGTCCCTGGATGCGTTTTAAGACCAGGCTGAGATGAGGCTTTGAGCAACCTGTTCTGCTGGGAGGTGTCCTTGCCCGTGGCAAGGTGAGGGGGTTGGAACTGGCTGATCTTTAAGGTCACTGCGACCTGATTCTCTGATTTCATTATTCCCAGCACAAAGTGCTGATAGAAGGCTCTGTAAAATGCTGATCCTCCCAAGGACTTTGTTCCTCCTCCCGGCGCGCGCGGATAATGCACACTGACATTAATGGGAGCTCTGCCCGCGCACACGCACACGCAGCGGGATGTAAATCCCTCTGGATGAAGATCTCCTTAAAAGAAGTTCTCAGTGAAAGGAACAGATTTCCCTGCTATGATTGGCAATCATATTCATCTTGTCTCTTTGATTAACTCGTTGGAGCTTTGCCCAACTGATTCTGCTGCGGCTGCTTGGTTTCCAGCCTGGTTTAATCCCTGTCTTTGCAACGGGGCGAGGGAGTTTGCCAGCCCAACCTGACTATAGGCAGGGTGGTTGAGATGCCAATTGCAATTTCACACCGTGGGCTCAGGGTTGCTTTTTCCATCTCCCGAGTATCTCTACCCCCTAATAGACTGGCAATCAGCAAATTAGGGGGAAATAAGTGATGAGGAAAAATGGAAAGGATTATCCGAGCGGGTTTGCTGGAATTATTTTTTGTCAGTACAATTACCCTGAAAATTCATTGCTAATATTGCAAATAACACAACCTATTCAGTGGGAGAATCACTTGTGCTGGGAAACAAATTACTTTTCCATCAGCCCTAACCCGGGATGACAGTGGCAGTTGTGCTCTCTGGCCTCCATCCAATTTCATTGTCTGATCCTTTGCAGATTTAGTACTGTAATAAAGGCTGCTCCCATTGTAGTGCAGCCACCAGGATGCTTTCAAGTACCAGCACTTTTATTTATTTTATTTTATTATTTCCTCCCCCCCCACCCCACCCATCAAGAGCAGCTGCCTCAGGATTAAGCAGGATTGTGGCAGTGGGATTAGCCTGACAGAAAAGCCCTCTGGAGGCTGCTGACTTCTGCAAAGTGGGCTCCTAAATCTTCATTATTTTTATTTTCCTTTCAAAAAAAAAAAATAGAAATGAAAAAGAGAAAAAAAAATGATGACTTCAGGTGCAAGGTTGGTGTCAAAGGAAGAGAGAGGTTTGCATCAAGCTGTGTACTTGTTCAGCTTGGGATCATAGAATTGTAGGGGTTGGAAGGGACTTCTGGAGATCATTGAGTCCAAACCCCCTGCCAAAGCAGCATTACCCAGGGCAGGTCACACAGGAACACCTCCAGACAGGTATTGAAAGTCTCCAGGGAAGGAGACTCCACAACCTCTCTGGGCAGCCTGCTCCAGGCCCCCAGCACCCTCACAGTAAAGAAGCTTCTCCTTATGTTGAGGTGAAACTTCCTGGGTTCCAGTTTGTGTCCGTTGCTCCTTGTCCTATCACAGGACAGCACTGAAAAGAGCCTGACCCCTTCTTGGCACCCACCCTGCAGGTATTTAGAGACATTAACAAGATCTCAGTCTTCTCCAGGCTGAACAGCCTCAGGTCTCTCAGCTCAGCTTCCTTCCTGCTCCTTCCAGCCTACCCCTGAGGGTTTATTTACCCATTTCTTTTAGGGGTCTTTATAGGATGAATAGCAACAGATATGAACTGGAGCACAGGAAATTCTACCTCAACATGAGGAAAAACTTCTTTACTGTAAGGGTGATGGAGCCCTGGAGCAGGCTACCCAGAGAGGTTATGGAATCTCCTTCTCTGGAGGCTTTCAAGTCTCACCTGGATGTGTTCCTGTGTCACCTGCCCTAGCTGATCCTGTCTGGAACCCCTTCCAATTTCTACTATTCTATGATTCTATGATTCACTTTCACCCACGTCCAATGTGGACCAGTGCAAGGTCCTTGTTACAGAGCAGGGGTGGGTGGCTATGACAGGAAAGAGCTGGGAAGTAGGAGGTTGGTGATCAATAAGGCAGCAGAGCTGGGGAGCAGAGCACAGCAGAGAAGACAAATGGGTGAAGTGGGTCGTATAGAAGATGGAAGAGTAGCAAACTGTAATCCATTTAGCTTAGATGAGGAAAGGCAGATCAATAGCTATGAACTGCAGAGCAACAGGGACCTGCTGAGGACAACTGTGTAACTTATCCCACCTAAAGACATCACTCAGATTAATGTCCCCACCACTCAGTGCAATTCATCCCAAAGTGACTCTCCACCAAGCAAACCTTCACTGGCAGCCACAAGCTCCTCTCTCCACCACCTACATCCCACAGGACCCACCTCAGCCTCCCCCATCCCCATCCTCATTTCTCCCCACGCTTCGCAGCGGAGAGGCAGGGAGGGAAATCAACCCCAAGATTCTCCTACCACCCTTAAGCCACCATTCCTGAGAGCCTCACAACATGCTGAGGAAAGCAGAAAATGCAGAACCCAGCCCAGCCCTGCTCCCAACTTACATTTAAAGGCTTTAGGTGAGGTTTCGCTAGTCTGAATCTTTGGGGCAAGCATGCGTTTGCCAAAAACCTGAGCATCAAAACTTGCATAATCGAAGGTGACCTTGGAGTACTTCTCCAGCTCCTTGGCCAGGTTGGCCCGGGGGGTTGCTGGCACCATGTTGGGCCGGTAGCTTCCATACTGAGGGATCTCCAGTTGCTTCACAAAGCACATAGGCCTGAGGAGGAAACAAGGAGTAAGAGTGATTTCTCCTTTCTTCAACGAGATGGCAGCTGGGAGGGGACCAAGTGTGTAGCTGCACCTTGTCTCTTAGGGTTGCTGGGGTTAAAGAGGCAGTGACAGCCTTTTTTCTCTCCCTCAGCAACTGGTTTGGGACTCAGATTTCCTTTCTAATATTTTCCCTTTGCCTTTGCCTTACTTTTATTTCTTTTTCTCTGTTTAACCAAAAGACTAAGCTGTTGATGCCTTTTTCTCTCCCTCAGCAACTGGTTGGGGACTCAGATTTCCTTTCTAATATTTTCCCTTTGCCTTTGCCTTATTTTTATTTCTTTTTCTCTGTTTTAACCAGAAGACCAAGCTGTTGATGCCATCCCAATCAACAGCCTTGCAGGCTGCTATCCCATGGCATCATTTTCCTACAGCAGCAGAAACTTGGGCATTACTCATGGGATCCATGGCACAGAGTGGCCCACGAAGGCATCAGGAGCCCAGTTCAGCTTTGCTCCCCACCACAGCTCCATTGCCAATGCAGCAAGGCCAATTAATGGTCCATGAAGGCATCAGGAGCCCAGTTCAGCTCCGCTCCCCACCACAGCTCCATTGTCAATGCAGCAAGGCCAATTAATGGTCCATGAAGGCAGGAGGACCTCAGTTCAGCTTTGCTTCCCACCACAGCTCCATTGTCAATGCAGCAAGGCCAATTAATGGTCCATGAAGGCAGGAGGACCTCAGTTCAGCTCCGCTCCCCACCACAGCTCCATTGCCAATGCAGCAAGGCCAATTAATGGCCCATGAAGGCAGGAGGACCTCAGTTCAGCTCTGCTCCCACCACAGCTCCAATTGCCAANCCATGAAGGCAGGAGGACCTCAGTTCAGCTTTGCTTCCCACCACAGCTCCATTGCCAATGCAGCAAGGCCAATTAATGGTCCATGAAGGCAGGAGGACCTCAGTTCAGCTCTGCTCCCCACCACGGCTCCATTGTCAATGCAGCAAGGCCAATTAATGGTCCATGAAGGCAGGAGGACCTCAGTTCAGCTTTGCTTCCCACCACAGCTCCATTGCCAATGCAGCAAGGCCAATTAATGGTCCATGAAGGCAGGAGGACCTCAGTTCAGCTCCGCTCCCCACCACAGCTCCATTGCCAAGGCACCAGGGCAATGAATGGTCCACAAAGGTAGGAGGACCTCAGTTTAGCTTCACTCCCCACCACAGCTCCATTGCCAAGGCACCAGTGTCTCTCCCCTACCCTCAGAGTCTCTCCTGCAGCTCCATTTCTGCTGGACTGCCTATCATGAATCAATTTGTCTTGCATATGAATGGTGTACAAATGGCCTGTTGTTATTTTCCTTCCCATGACCTCTTTCCACCAGCAAGTCCTTGGAGCAGGAGCTCATTGGAGGACAGAGCATGCTCCAGATGAGCTCAGAGCACTCCACTGCAGATAAATAAGTAATCAGCTTAAATGAACTTTCCAAAGCATGGAGCATTGGGGTGCTTGGAGTCTTGGGGAGCAAATAAATACATGCCTCAGACCTCAACACCTTGGTGGGGGTGCTCAGGGGTCATAGGGTGGGTTCTATCCTGCTTCAGTCCATCTGTGGCTTTGCACATCACATGAGCTATGGAAGCCACCATCTCTCAGGGACATCCTTAACCTTTCTCCTGAGCTCAAGGAGATGGGTGAAATAACCAAAGAAATGGGGCTGGGTTGAAAGTGAGTGGCAGGTTTCCCTCCTCTGAAGCATGCAGGCTGAGGGAGAAAAGCAGCTGGACTTGGGGAAGGCTGCCAGGGAGTGATTTATGTTAGACTGAATCTCCTCCTCCCCCTCCCCTCCCTGAGCCCACCCCACTTATAATGCTAATATAATAGCCATCATTCTCTGGCAGTTTGCATTGCAGAGCCAGAGGCACAAATGTCTTCTGCTGCACTGCTTAAAACCTTTTGGCCTGTAGCCTCAGCATTAATTGATGCTACAGAAGCAATTCATTGTCCTCAATGCCCTCCCTGGGATCATCAATTAAATATCTCCCCACCTTGGTGAGACCTATGATCATAATAAGGGGACTCAGCAGGATTAGGATGCAGCTGGAGGGAGCTGTGATGGATGGTCTGGAGGGTGTGGGATCACAGGGAGGGCTGGGGCAGGGTGGTTGTGAGGTGTTGGGTTTCACCATTCCATTTTTACCTGAGTATTCTGTCGGAATTGGAGCTGGTCTTTGAAGGATCACCAGACTGGGTTTGTTGCTTTTCATGTGATTTGGCTAATTTTTCAGCAGCAGCAATGGGGCACCCAGATAAACTGTGGGAGAAGGAGGGAAAAAAAAAAAAGGNAGAGGGGGAAAAAAGAAGAAAAAAAAAAAAAAAAAAAAAAAAAAAAAAAAGAGGAGGAAAGGGGAAAAAAAAAAAAAGAATAAGAGAAAAGGAAGCCAAGTGTGAGAGATGAGCATGGAGAACTTCATTTCAGGGATGAGTAAGGAGATCTTCAACTCAGGTTGCACTGAGCCCCTGAAAAGAAGTGTTTACACTTGAAGGGGGTTTTATCATCACCCTCCCAGTTTACTTTTAGGCTTAGCAAGCAGCACAGCAGCCAAACATCAAGTGGTAAACCTCTCCAGGATGAACTCCAGAGCATCCCTGTGGGCTGGAGGTGGATCAAGGAGGCAGCTTCCTCCCAGGGCAGGAGGGGACAGGCTGGTTTTTGTGAAGTGGTTTTAGCACTTGAATGACATTTTTGGTTTAGATTTATTGGGATCTTTTGCAGGGGCTGTTGGAAGGGGGTCTCCTGAGGGGCACTTGTGGGGAAGTGTTTGCATGGCTGATGTGCAGGGCTGCCAGCATGCCCAGGGGAGGTTGGAACTGGGATGGCTTTTGTCACACACATCCTGCTTGTGAGCCAGGATCTGCTTCTTTGGGACATCTTGGCTCTTGTGGTGATCAGAGAATTGCTGAATTGTTTCCATTGGAAAAGCTCTCTAAGATCATCCAGTCCAACCATCAACCTAAGGCCACTGTGGCCATTAAACCATGTCCCCAGCTGCCATGACCGCATATTTCTTGAACCCCTCCAGGGATGCTGACTCTATCACCTCCCTGGGCAGTCTGTTACAGTGCCTTTTTGGGAAGGAATTTTTCTTAATATCCAACCTAAACTTCCCTTAGTATAACTTTAGGCCATTTCCTCTTGGGCTGTCACTCATTGCATGTGAGAAGATACCAACCCCCAGCTTGCTCCAGCCTCCTTTAAGTTGTAAAGGGTGATGAGGTCTCTCCTCAGCCTCCTCATCTAGAGATTAAACAACCTCAGTTCCCCCATCTTGCTTTCTCATACTATCCCTTGGCTTAGGGTCAATCTGTACTGCACACACCCTAGTTTACAAATTCAGAGAATCACAGAATAGTTTTGAGTTGGATAGAATCCTTAAAATCATCCAGTTCCAACCCTCTGCCATGGGCAGGGACACCTCCCACTAGCTCAGATGGCTCAAAACCTCATCCAACCTGCCCTTGAACACTTCCAGGCTTGGAGCCTCTATAACTTCTCTGGGCAACCTCAGAGGGTTGGAGCTGCTCTGCTGTGAGGAGAGACTGAGGGAGTTGGGCTGTTTAGTCTGGAGGGAAGTTGTATCCAGAGTGACCTTATTGTGGTTTTTTTAGGATTTAAGGGGGTTACAAGAAAGCTGGGAAGGGACTTTTGAGGATGTCAGGTAGGGATAGGACAGGGGAGAATGGAAGAAAGCTGGAAATAGGTAGGTTCAGACTGGATGTTAGGAAGAAGTTGTTCAGCATGAGGGTGATGAGAGCCTGGCAGGGGTTGCCCAGGGAGGTGTTGGAAACCTCATCCCTGGAGGTACTTAAGGCCAGGCTGGATGAGTCTGTAGCCAGCCTGATCTGGTGTGAGGTGTCCCTGCCAGTGGCAGGGGGGTTGAGAGAGCTGAGGCTCTGCAGCCTGGAGAAGAGAAGGCTTC
>VWZE01000314.1:0-60156 GCA_013396675.1 Eubucco bourcierii | reverse complement strand
TAAGCCCATTGCCCCTTGTCCTGTCATTACAAGACCTAACTTCTTGCAGCCTAAGATAACACTAGAACATCAGTTGTCAAAGTGATGTGAAGAAGTCCTGTTCAAATGTAGTCCGGACAGCTTCATCAGCCCTGAGCCTCATTAGAAAACTGTTGAAGGAAACTGCTGAAAAAATCAGAAGCCTGGCTGTTTGATTATGAATGACAAAGTGCAGAATGGGTCTTATTATCAAATTAATACAGGAGGAAATTGTAACTTTTTAGGTGATAAAGGAAACAACGAAAATGTTTCAGAATCTTTAAGCGTTTTCTGACTTTAAATATATGTTTTGCAACGTTGCCAGGATGTGCATTAAGGGATTATGAAGTTTTCAGCCCTGAGTCAAAATCTCTTTTTTTTTGTGGCATTATCACTGACTGAAGAGCTGCATCAGGTAAAATCGTACTTCTGTAACATTTTATTCAATAGTCCAGAAGATAATTAAAATGTGTTTTAGGGTAATACTGGTTAGGAAAGAAGCAAATAATAAAAGGGACAGATTAATATGGATTGTTTGGTAGGTGGGGTGTGCCTAAAGAATTCTGTGCTTGAAACAAAATATCATCTGAACGCAGAATTCAAGATACATGTACAGGAGGTAAGACTGTATTTTGGAGAAGCAGGATCCTAAAAATGAACGGCCTGTTGAGGTGGACAAGTGCTGCCTGTGTCTGCTACACAGTGTTTTAAAAAACTAGCTAGGATTTGGGATGTATCAATAAAGCTAATAATGGATTGGAAAATGATACTACATCCAAATCCATACAGTGAGACCATAGTGAGCAGTTATGTACTTGTTAGCATCAGCATTTAAAAAGAGTAGTGGGAAAATGGAGACTCAGAAAAAAACACTTCCCACAGTTATTCAATAGCCAAAGTTCAAGATACTGTACTAAGAGATTTAAGGGAATTTAAATTTTTACATTTCTTTTTAAGGTGAGAAATTATTAGATTGATGTCAGATCATACTGAAAGATAACATTTTAATAGACTCATCATAATTGGAGAGAAAGACGACACAAGATTTAAGGACTGGGACTTTAAATAATATTGAAATTAGTTATCTGGTTGATGAAAAGGGTAGTAAACCACTGGCACATATTTTTATTGGAATTATAGAATTTCCACATTGGTAACATAAATACATGCTTTAACAGTCAGGGGCATTCATTCTCATTTTAGACTAAGTGAGAGGAAATGTAGTGGCATCTTAGAAAAGGAATTTTCAGCTCAATTTCTGCTCTTAACATAATGAGAAGTGCCATACTTCCTTTGTTACCACTCTGGTATCAAGAAAAATAGAGAGAAGGGAACAGTCTTGTCTCCAGTGACAGTTTTTCAGATTAAATTGTGTAAAAAAAAGTAAGGCATTTTGTGGACATTTCTATTTTATGCTACGATATTCCTGTTCCAGCTTGCTTTTGTATCTGAAACCAATGAAGCTTGTGAAGGGAATATATGTGCAAGGCATAAAATACTTTCTCAAGCATTACTGATGCAGCTGTTATTCTATAGCCAATTACTGAAAGTAGCATGGAGTTAGACAGCTTTATTTGCTGCAGAATCAATCTCTGCCTGACTTATATTACAGGTGAGAGATTAAAACCAGTTATATGAAATGATGAGAGGATTTTCCAAGTACAGTAACAATGACATCATGAGAAGACCATTAAGCAAATAATTCAATATATTGTACTTAGCAATTCTGAAAAATAGAGGGCAAACATTTTGAACTTGTAGTGTCACAGCACAAAAAATGCTTTAAGCATCAAGAAGTATTCAGTGTTTTTCTGCACTCCTAATTTAATTCTTCATTTTTAATAGAACTATTTAAGTTGGAAAAGACCTTTAAGGTTGTTGATTCCATCTGTTAACCCTACGTTATGAAGTCCTCCACTAAACTGTGTAACTAAGTGCCACATCTACAGGGGTTTTCAGTAACTTCCAAATATGGTGATTCCACCACTTCCCCCGGGCAGCCTGTTGCAGTGTCTGACAACCCTTTTGGTGACAAACTTTTTCCTGACATCCCATCTAAGCCTCTCCTGATGTAAGTTTAGGCCATTTCCTCTTGTCCTGTCTTTTCCTGTTGTACCTAATAATAAACATTAGGACTGTGCACTTCCAATTATTTGCTTTACAAGTATATGAGTATCTATAAAGTAAGGGGAGGTGTGGAGAAGATGATGTATCTCAAATCTGTTCTTTCTACCCTGATCTCCAAGAGTTTTATTTAACACCTTTAAGGGATAAGTCTAGAAAATTAAATTTGTTTGAGATAAAAAATTGTGGCGTCAGTACTGCTAATTTCATGGCATATGATTATCTCCCCTTCGCCTCTTGTCTGCTGCACAGCTGATGGGAAAAAGGGCAGACAGTCTGGCACTGGCAGCCACCCAGTCGGCTCCTCTGGTAATGACTGCCTGACCCCTCTGCTGCTTCAGAGACACAGGCTGAGTGCTTTTTCTGTCAGATACCCTACCTAATCAACATGTAAACTCAGGCATTTACTTTTTTCACTTGGGTTTCATTCTTAAATGTGCTGCCTCAGTTTCCTAACAAAAACCTACATAGCCTGACAGGTTTTTCCCCATTCATGTTATTTGTTCTAAAAATATTTCTGGTACTGTAATTGGAATGATTTGTATCTCTACGTATACATCTGTATATATCTATCTATTTATGTTCTTGCATGTGTGTATGCATCTCTGTCACTATCAAGGAACTGGAGACCTGCAATGAGAATGCTTAAAAGTCTGATAAATGAGGCCAGCTTTCATGCTGAAAAACAAAACTACTGATTCAATTTCTTAACAACACACTTTGTGCTAATGGTTAATCCTTGCATATTATTAATCACTTTTTACTATGTATATAAAGCTGTTAAGCTATAACACTTGTACACTAAATTAACTGTGACTGTGCAATAGCATGGAGCTACTGCTGTACAGCTGGCACTGATGGCCAAGGTGCTCATTGTGCTCCAGAATGAAGGTGATCAGGCTGGAGAGCTCTTCCACCATTCTACATTTCTCCTGGCATTCTTGGTGTTTTATGCCTCTTGCTGCGCCTCCACTCCAAGAAGGGATTCAGCAACTACTTAACTTGGTTTTGCTTTGGTCAGTTATGCCCTTGTGCTTTGGGCAGGATGCCCTGCCTGTTTTCCTTCCCCTGTGCTTATTTTGGGTTTTATCATGTAACTTCTGCGTCTTGGTTGTCTCCAAAGAGGAACTGTGCAAGCCTGCCTTTGCTGCTTTGATGGTTACATTACTACATGGAATGCTTCTCTGTACTGTTGTGTTGTGCCATTGCAGTATTCCAATGTACTTGCATGCTGGTCAGTCTGCTATTTAAAGTGTGTTTTTCTTTGAGCTCCAAGCAACATAATGCTAGCTATACTCTTAGAACTTTCACAGAACTTTTTCTCTGCTTCAGTTACATTAGCCACAAACATTGCTCTGTGTTATTACTTGTAATTCAAGTAAAGAAAGAAAATCATCTCAGATGGTTGAAAGTTAGAGACAAATCTAAATACAAGCAGATCTGGTGAACCTGTGTATCTCAGGGGTTGTGGGGGTTTGTTGTTTGTTTTGGGGTTATTTTGGGTTTGTTGGAGGGGGGTTGTTTGTTTTGTTCTGTTTTATTAACCTCAGAATGCATTATCCGTTGTCAAAACAGGGGCACTTCAGTCTTTCAGTATATTTATCCCATAAAAGGTCTTTTTGTAAAGTCAGATTCAGCTGTCATTCTGGAACTGTGGCTGTGCTGACACTGGTCCATGGGAAATTAGTTCAGCATGTCCCTGTGTTATGCTTGTATCGGAAGGGGGTGGTTAATGACTGCGAGATGATATTTTAAAAATATTAGTATAGTTTATTAATAGTAAACTTTCAGACCTCGTGGCACCCCGATCACCAATTTAATAATGATAACAGGTTCTAGGCATCATTATGGAAACTATATACAGGTTATTATAGGATCTAGGAATAACTATTAAATTTATACACATTAATTGAACTCAAACTGGCAAAGAAGGCTTTGTGGTTAGTGTACCGCTTGTGGTCAATATTCCATTTGCTCACTAGATGGATGCAAGGAGCTCCTTTCTGCTTATGGCAGAAGGCAATTAATGATTACAAGAGGCTTTAAGTGTTTACTCGCAAAAATATTATCTGGCAGTACCCAAAGCTCGTGGTGGGGATTGCTGTCGGTAGCCCTTAGAGGCTTTGGAGTTTCCCCAGGCTTCTGGGTGCTGGAGAAAAGGAGGCAGACAAGCTCTGACCTGGTCCTGGCTCTCCTGGCAGCAGGCTGTCATGTGCAGGCAGATGTCTTGCGGTGCGAAGTCTCAGCGTGGTGTCACGCTGGCTGTGCAGGCCGAACGCGTGGAAGCATCAGAGCCTGATCCTGCTTCGCTGGGGTCCCACACAGCTCAGGATCAATGAGGCAGCAGGCACGCATGCAACCACAGAGAGCACAGATGCAACCTGCTCATCCCTTTATATCCATTCAGCCTGAGACTAATGGGCCTTTGGACGCAGAATAACCAATCGAATGGCAATTATCCAAGGTTCACCATATTGGGTGAAGCCATAGCTTGCTTTACCCTTTTTAGGGCAGAACACAGGCCTTGCACAAGGCAACCCTGTGTACCTCGCTAACCACAGGATCCGGGCAGGCCACAGACCCCAGACTTAGTGGCTCCAGATTCTTTGTCCTCTTTCCCGCGGTTGCTCTCCCCAAAGCAGAAGGAGGGAGAGCAGAAAAACATACCTGGGCAAGCCAGGGCATGTACAAGCCTGTTTTGGCCTGCTTAGGCCTACCACAATAATGTTGCAGTGCTAACTGAAATGTGAGCTTCTAACTGCATCGCCTGATTCAACTTTGCAAATTGTAGACACTAAATCAAATGCAACCAAGCAGAGAACCTGCCTGTGTTGGAGACACCAAGGGAGGAGTTCTTGGTTTTCCTGGTAATATTTAATTGTTCTTTCAATAGACAACCTTGAATTACCTTTGAGTATGAATCACTATTTTGTTATCAAAAGTATTTTATTATTTTATTGTATTCCATGCTATTTGGGAAAGATGCAGAGGGAATCTGTGTTCTAACAAGGATATAAAATTATCATTCAGTCTCAGAAAACAGGCAAAGTCCCACTGTAAAACTGGAAACATGAAAGGCCAGAGGAAAAAAAAAGAAGAAACAAAAAACTTATATGAGGATGCATTCTCTTATTGCTTCTGAAATGCAGAATACCAAACTTTTCTAAGCAAGGCTCAAATATCGTTTGTGGTTTTGAAGGGAAAGTATTCTTCTCCTAGATTCTTTTTTTGCAAAGTGTCCATCTGAATGCCACTGTAGTAGAGAGGTTGGTTGACCTGTTAGATCTCTTCCTGCTTCCTAAGATGTCCAGGCAATAAAGGTGCAAAATTATTTCTTCACTTGAATATCTTCTTTCTGTACATTTTTGCTGTGTCCACACAGGATGTTCATGTTGTATGGAGTCCAGAAGGCTTCAGACACAGCAAAATCTTCTGCCTTTGTATTATATATTTTAGAATTAGACTTCTGTGAAGGTTTGGGAGTTCCCCTGCCCCCCCACACTTTGTAAAATGACCCAGACTAGAACTCAGTTGGCTGGAAGTTAAATGATGAAGCTCTATTTACAGCTCAGCACAATGTACAGCAGATATTTACACTATATACAGAATATTTACAGAAATATACAAGTAAAAGGTAATACAGAAACACAACTCCCCTCCCAGAAATCAGAGACCCCAGGAGGGGCTCCCAACCACCCTTCCACCTTCTCCCCACCCCTGTACCTCACCCCAAGGTTTGCCTTACGTGCAAGGTAAATTAGGAGGATCAGCCAGGGGGGTTAGAAGAAAAGTGGTTAGTGAGGATTAATCAGCAGAGGAGTCAGAGCCCAGAAGCTGCTAGATCGCCCCAGGAGCTCCTGTTCCAGCAAGCCACAGAGAGAGACTGACTTATCTATTGTTTTGGTTAGTGTTCCCAAACAATTTCTTAGCAAGTGTATGAGTGAAGTAGACATCATGATGTTTTCCTTTCACAGCCTACAGTGTAATTTTGTCTATTAAAATATTCTAATTAGCCTCAAACCAGCACAACTTCTCAAAGTTTAGGTTCACTTAAGATTTACTGTTTCTTCAAAGTCCTTCAGATTATCCCAAGTAACCCAAATCTCATCATTGCAATACAAGGCTATTCTGCTGGGAAGGAATAAAAAAGAAAAAAAAAAACCAAACACAAAAACCAACAAGCAAATGGCAGCCTGTAATAGTTTATTAAATATACACAATTCTCCTGGATGCAACTGGATGTTACAGTCTTACTGCTTATTTTCATTGAGTTCTATATATACAGAAGATATAAGTGGTGTAATAAAATACATCAGCTAGAGGGCAGATTACAGGTTCTTTTGCAGTCTTTGATTTCTTTATTTCAAAAAAATCTGACTTGGTATCATGGGTTAGATCTAAATCTGCTGCTGTTATTCAAAACCACCCTGCTTCGTGCCAGCTTCAAAATCCAAGTGCTGGCTGCAGCAAAGTATGACAGGGCTTGAAGTTAAGATTGTAAGACTTTCTGTTCTGGTTGCTGCTTTAGGGTTTTTGGGTGTTGGGTTTGGAGGTTTTTTTGGCTGCATGAATGGTGGGAAGGTGGGTAGAAGTTGTCTAGTTTGCTCTATGCTTTTCTGCTTTATGCTGTGTTTTTAACCGAAAATAGGCTAATTGTGCTTTATATTATTAGCTAAAGTAGTTGTCCATTGTATTATTATTGTCTTGTTTGCTCAGTAGACTTTACATCTCAACTCTTTTTATCTCAATTCAGAGTTTTTGTGTTCTACTTTTCCCTCATTTCTGCATTTCTGTGTTGAGGGGAAACAGGCAGGTTAACCCGTTGCAGTGCGTTAACTTGTTACACTTGGCTGTCTAGTACAAAACAAACAATGCACTGAGATAGAGATAATTTTAATATACTTCTCTAATTTATATATCTTCTACAAGATAGATTGAGAATTACATTTCTTGATAGTATTTCAAAGTATCCATTTCTTTTTCTACCTGGCTAATAATTTCTTTTTCTACCTGGGTAGGCACAAATCCAGGCTGGGTGGTGAATGGCTGGAGAGCAGCCCTGAGGAAAAGGGCCTGGGTGTCTGGGTTGATGAAAAGCTCAACATGAGTCTACAGTGTGCACATGCAGCCCAGACAGCCAACTGAGTCCTGGGCTGCATCAAGAGCAGCGTGGCCAGCAGGGCAAGGAAGGGGATTCTGCCCCTTTACTCTGCTCTCATCAGACCCCACCTGGAGTACTGTGTGCAGTTCTGGAACCCTCAGCACAGGAAGGACATGGAAGGAAGAGGAGGGCCACGAGGATGATCAGAGGGCTGGAGCAGCTCTGCTATGAGGACAGGCTGAGAGAGTTGGGGCTCTTCAGCCTGGAGAAGAGAAGGCTTCGCAGAGACCTTATAGTAGCCTTCCAGTATCTGAAGGGGGCCTACAGGAAGGCTGGGGAGGGACTATTTACANCAAGGCCAGATTGGATGAGGCCTTGAGTGACCTGTACTAGTGGGAGGTGTCCCTGCCTATGGCAGGGGTTGGAACTAGGTGATCCTTGAGGTCCCTTCCAACCTTAGCAGTCTATGATTCTATGAATTAATTATTTCTCTGTATCCAAGATTCTGTATCATACTTTTTTGTTTGTTTGTTTTAATGTTTGTTTTTAATATTGTGGCTTGAAAAGTGACTGAAAATGATCCTACTTATGTTCTTTAAAAGAGCACGTGCTCCGCTTAAAGGAAAATTGTTTTGTACAAATGTTTGCAGGAAGGCAGCAGCATCATACCATAGCCATGGAATATTGTCATGTACATCAAGAGAATCCTCATCTTCTTCACACACTGGGAGTGTTAATCTTGATTTTCAGCTGTATGGGTCATCTTTCAGTAGAAAGTGTCTCTTTGCGCTGTCATTTGCGTGAATTTATATGGAAATCAGAGAAAATAAATACAGATGAATGGGACAATAGGTAAGTTTAGTTGTCAGGTACATTTTCCAGAAGTCTCTCTGTTTCTGCTCAGTCTTCTATTTTCAATTTAAATTCCACTTTTCCTTCATATGGATCATGAAAATTGTAGGTGATTCCAGCTCCAATGATTTTGCACACTATTTGTAGTTCTACATTCCTTGTAATGTTGAGAAATTTCACAGCTACCAAAGGATTGCTGTAGCTGGGCTAGGAGGGAAAAAAGGGGGAAAAAGGCAGTTTTATGCTACCAGTTTAAAAATGAAGTCTTATTGGCCACCTCTCCAGATCTCATAAGATTACAGAGATGCTCCATACATTTAATCTTGCACAAAGATAAAGAAGAAAAGTGCTGTTGAAATACATGAGCACCCACCTGTGCCTTTTTTCCATAGTAGGGGAAGTAGTGCAGGTTGAAGGTGCCATTCGGGGGGTAGTAATCCACCTGCAGTGGATGAGACTCCTTACCCTGTTTGTAAAGTAAGAAAAAAACTTCATTTGCTTGGCAGTTGTAAGCCAGCCCTGGACAAATGTTTTACTGCTGCTAAAATTTGCATAGTCTTTATTAAGAGTCAAGTTCAGCAGTCTGTTTAGCACCAGTCTTATGGAAATGTCCCACTATTGCTGCTGCCAAGAAAAACAGACAAGTGTTCTTTCACAGCCATTGTGGATTCGGTGAATGAGGACCTGCTGAAACGTGCAGAGAGCCTGAAGCAGCTTCTCTGAGACATGAACTTCGCTACTGGGGGCTAAAAGCAAGCAGCATGTGTTCATCTACACAGCAAGGGAAAAGAAAAAAATTCTGGTGATTTAAAACGAAGCAATTTCCCCCACCCCCACCCCCTTTTCTTAGGGTGTGTACTGCTACAACAAGTTACACAGAACTGAGAATGTTCCCAGTATTTAGCCAAAACTAATTGATTTTGAGATCTGCAGGATAATCTTTCTGGTTGCAGCTGCACTTTGCTTGCTGTCAGAGCTGCAGCACTTGAAAGTGTTGACTCAGACCCCATGCACTTACCACATATGTGCAGTCCACCCTTGGTGCAGTGCCATTGCCAGGGAAAAACTTGATAATCTGAAATAGAACATACTCATTGGGCCACCTTGGAAATTGCTTTGAGAGAAAAACTGAGCTTCGAAGGATGCTTCATGTGTAAGGCACTGTCACACAGGTGTAAGGTACTGTCAGATGATCTCACCTGAGGTACCTGCATGTAAGACCACCTTGTATTTGGCTGTTAAGGAAGCAGGACTCTGCCCTGCCTGGAATGGGCACTGCAGGTGGGCTGTGACTTGCCCAGGGCAGGTTGTGCTGCGTCTCCTGGCATCTCCAGCTCATTTACCCACATGTGCCACTTGCTCTTTGTAATGCCCAGGCTGAGAGGGTTCTTGTTAAAGAACCGATTGCGATTGCGTGGCAAGGAAAGAAAAGCTGAATCTCTGTGCTTTTCATCTTGTGCCTTCTTATAAAACTTTGGCTTTGGCAGAAACCCTGGGGCCCATTTGATCCCAGAAAAACAGTGAAATTGCATCGTGTAGTAGCAAAGGCAAAAAAAGGTAAAGCACCCTGGGTGCTACCCCTGTGCCTTCTTGCTGCTGGGACTGCCATGCAGCTTTGCTGAAGGAGGCAAAGATATTTTGGGGAAGAGCCTGCATTTCACCTGCCGAAATAAGAGGCACAGCTCTGCTCTCACAGTTCAGACTTGTACATGTTTTTGAAAATGTCTAAGGTGCAATCCAAACCAAAAACCGAGTGGGTTTATCTATTGGGAATGGAGGACAATTTGAGCTCTTCATTTGCTACCAAAATTGAACTAGAAGATTCAGTATTTTACCTGAAAGCAGAACAAAAAAAATCCTTACAACTTTATGTCCTAAAAAAAAAGAACGAAGTATAGAAAATCTTCCTTTTCCTCTTAAAAAATGAACAAACAAACAAACAAACCCAGTGTTTTTTAGTAAAAAAATCCACCAGGTTTTGATTTTGTTTTTAAAGATTCTGCTTAGTATTTTCTTTGTGGCCTAGAGAAATAAGGTGTGAGAATGTCACCTCTCTGAAATCACTTCATTTACTGTCATGTCATAGAACCTCAGCTGAAGGCATGAAACTTGATTCCCATACTGGTTCATCAGATGAGAGTGCTATGGAGATGCTACTAAAGCTTAAACAAGCCCAAAACCTTCCAAAAGCTGGTTTGCAGATCATTTTTACCTATGCTACATTTCTAGAGGTGTGAGCAAATCTCTCTGTTTCTCTGGTGACTTTCAGAGGTCTTACAGGGAAAGCATGCTAGTTTGTCTTCCCAGTACACATCAGTGATTAGATCCCATGGCACCAGATGATACGGCAGCTCCCTCATGGAGACTCAAGCTGTTGAGTTTCTCTGTAAATTCTTTCTAGTTCATCACCCTGAGCTTTTACTTACCCTGTTCATCTTTATAATAAAACAAGGTTTTCCTTCTGGAAATCCAAAAGTTGGATCTGTGATGCCGGAGCAGTTTTGAAGCATATCTGAGGTAAATTTGCAGGATAGTTTTGTTTTATTTGGGCCATCAAATGTGTCCTGGATGAAGTATGTGTCACTGGTGCAGTTGATGTTCAGATGCTGAGCAGCTGGTGTGTATGCTGGATGTGTGAAGGAAGAAAGAAAAAATCCCCTCAGAAGTTTTTCCTGTGTAATTAATACATTCCAATATCAGGCTGGAGGCTTACATCATGTGAGACTGAAGTTGGGATTAGATGAACACTGGAGCAGGTTGCCCAGGGAGGCTGTGAATGTCCTCTCCCTGGAGGTGTTCAAACCCAGGTTGGATGAGGCCCTGAGCAACCTGGTCTAGTGGAAGGTGTCCCTGCCCATGTCAGGAGGGTTCAGAACTAGATGATCTTTAATATCCCTTCCAATCTAAATCTACATATTTACGAAAAGAGGAAGGTTTAAATTGTTTTTTGGTATTTGTTTTACAGAATACCCAAACAAAGCCAAAAAAAAGATCAGACTGAGTTAAGAATGGCAGTTTGTCTCAATAGCTCTCTCTGAGGCAATTTTAAAGATTTTTTTTTTTTTCTCAAAAGGTGTTACAAAAAAGAATAGAAATATGAGATTAAGGCTCCAGAGGAATTTAGATGTTAAGATTATGAACAGGCAAATGGAGCACCTAAATTTGACTATACCTCCCCCTTGTGCCAGGGGAGATTCAAGTTGGATATTAGGAAAAATTTCTTCATAGAAAGGGTTATCGATCATTTCAACAGGCTGCTGAGGGAGGTGGTGGAGTTGCCACCACTGGAGGTAATTAAAAGATAGATGGGTGTGGTGCTTAGGGACATAGTGGTAATGGTTTAGCAGCAGTCATGGGATTCCATGGGATTCCAGTAGCAGTCCAAGTGCTTGGACATGATAATCTCAAAGATCTCTTCCAACCTCGACTGTTCTATGATTCTATGACACTATGCAACAACTTCCATTATTATTATGGCACTTGGATGTTTGTAGTTATGGACAGTATTGGATTCATTTAGACGAGACTAGTTTTGAAGACTGTTTTTTCTCCCTCTTTCTTCCAACTTCCTATCAGGCTATTTTATTAAGGCTATTTAGGATTAAACAAAATGAAAGGTCCTGCTTTTAATAGACATGTTTGCACATGTTTGATTCATAGAGTCATGAAGCGATGTGCTTGTCTCTTTCAGAAGGTGCATTTTTCACTCTAAATCTGTGATTTCAGGAAGGCAGGTAGAAAAAGGAAACGCTGACATAAGGCACGCAGACCTAGGATGTAAGATATAACAGCACAGACCTTCAAAATAATGTAGGAAACCTTATTTTTACCTTCCAGAAAAGTTTGAAGAGTTGTCACTAAACCTTCCCAGGTTTTGTTGTCGGATACGTTGTAATAAATTTGTAGTCCTCTGTCCCCATAAACGTCAGGTCGTAAGGTCACACCTTCGGGGGAGTTGGGGGGAAGAAAAGGGTAGGTGATACAGAGGAGAGATGCCAGGCACAAAACAATTCAAATTTATGACAGGAATTGCACTGCATCATGACTGCATTGTGGTGAGGGCAGGAGATCTCCAGGCTTTGCTGGGAAGGATTTATCTATGTGCAGAAACCATCTCAGCTGTGAGTTGTTCGAGCAAAACCCTAAAGCCTCTGCTGCTACAAAACTCTTTTCCTTTCATGTACGTCTGTGCTGTTAATTAGAACAGTTTGCAAAACCATTCCAGCTGTTGCCCTGGATTTCCTCAGGACTTGTTAATGGTAACGGTTATAATAATTGTCACATCAGACTGAAGAGAAAGATCATACTGCAGTGTGAAAAACAGCTTTTGAAAAAGCCATACTTAATATTTTACAGGAATTATTTTCCCAACAAACACTAACTTAGTGAATATTGGGAGAGGAAAGATCAGAATACAACAGCAGACAGAATAATTGTTAGGGCTACAGCTTTGAAAGAGTCACTTTTTCACTTGTTTTTTCGAAAACAAGCCATCATGGGGATAAGTTTTAGTGGTGTGCAGTAATTATCTCTCACTGGTGATCTCTCTGCTCTCACTTCATGTCCCACAAATCTTTATTCCTAATCCCATGTGTCTTTGTCTTATCTTATCACTTGCTTGTCTACTGGCACAGCACATCCCAACAAGAAGGCATCCCTACTCCCTTAGGGACTTCCCATGTTGCTGGCAAGCATGGAAATACCCACCCCAGGCTGCTTGCTCCAGTGCCTCTCCATCTTGCTGGGCACCCTAAAACCCTCTGGGATGTTTGGGGAGGACTGAAGATGAAATCAGGATTCCCCCAGGGGCTGATGCCTACACGTGGGTACTGGACGTGCCCCACAGCCTTAGAAAGCCTCCACTTTCAAGTGACTGCTACAGACAGGAAATGATCAACTCAGTCACTTGATGAAATAAATTAATACCTATTCTATCCTATCCTGCTCTATTCATTATGTATCTTCATTAATATATTCACATATAGTGTATATAAATACAAAAAGATATGCATGAGTAAATGAAATTAAAATGTCCTTTTAAAAACAAACAAGCAAACAAACAAACAAACTCTTAAACTGTTTTCAAGCCGAGGTCAAACTTTGCGGTGATCTTTTGGGCAGAATCAGTCTAATTTATTCCATGTTTGTCTCCCCCCCCAGCCCAGGTTCCACCATTGCCTCTCAGCCCAGCCCCAGGCAGCTGTCTGTGGGAGTCTGGTGTGGCAGCAGCAGCCCAGACGGTGGCAGTACCTGGTGATTTCAGATGGTCTTGGTAATCCGGCTCGTATGGATTAATTGTCCTCATTAAAGAATAAATGGAGAGTGCAAACAGGCCTGACATCACTACGTAGAAAGCCAGGTAGTACAAACTGATCCACACTGTGGGAAAAAAAAAGAGGGCAAAGTCTCATTGTTTTGAGCAAGTAACACAGTGATGTTTCCATGGCCAGGGCTATCCTGGCAGTGGTAACCATCTCCTTTCTGCCCTTGACCCCAGACATGTTTAGCCTGTGAAGGGACAGGAGTTTTAGATCTACACTCAAAAGAATATTCTTCTACAAAAAATTTGCTTATATTTGTTCAGATTTACAAGGATTTTTTTAAGTAGTTGGTGCTTACTTCAGAGGATTTAAAGCTTGAAAGATTTTGTGGCTTCTTGAGGTAACTCGAGGTATCAAGAGCACAGAATCACAGAAACATTAAGGTTGGAAAAGACCCTCAGGATCACCAAGTCCCACCAATATCCCTACTCTGCAAGGTGCACCCTAAACCATATTCCCAAGCACCACATCTAAATGACTTTTAAACATATCCAGGCTTGATGACTCCACCACCTCCCTGGGCAGTTCATTCCAATGCCTGATCACTCTTTCTGTGAAATTTTTTTTCCTGATATCCTGTGTAAACCTATTCAGTTGCAGCTTGAGGCTATTCCCTCCTGTTCTATCACCTCTTGTTCTACTCACCTGTGAGAAGAGACCAGCACCAACCTCTCCACAATGTCCTTTCAGGTAGCTATGGACAGCGGTGAGGCCTCCCCTCAGCCTTCTCTTTTTCAAACTAAACAGCCCCAGCTCCTTCAGTTGCTTAGAAGATCATTTATCTACTTATTACACATGGACTAAGAAACATGGCCAAGGTATTGATTTTTATGGAAAAAAAAATTGTGTTATATTTTATTTTTGCGTTATTTTCCTTGTGTCCTTTGAATGACAGAAGTCAGTATTTCAGGTGTATTGATTTTAGACCCATATTGTTTCACTGGCCTGTTACAGCTAAAATCACCTTCAGCAAAATGTGTCATCTTGCTATTTTATTCTAGCGTGAGGTGCAGAATAATGTTGTGTTTCTGTCTGGATCTGCCTAATGTGTGTTATGTGCAGCTGCTGCCCTACAGGCAGGCAGTGGGAATTTGGCCGGGCAGAGCACCAGAAACTATTCCTTGTAATCATCAGCACCTCGTAGTGCCACCTTCTCTCTGAATGGAAAGGCTCACATTTCAGTTTAATTATCTCCAAAATTCTGGGTTTCAATGTGGCAATAATATACACTCATGAGGTCCACAGCAGAAGAAAAAAAAAAAACAAAAAAAACCAACTTGGAGTTACTCTTACAGTCTTAGGAAGAGCTGGAATCTTCCTCACAATTATCAGGACTGCCTTTCCTGGAATGTAGGTCAGAAAACACATTGTCATTGTAGACACAAGTTTGGCTGTGGACAGGGAACACAACTGAAATGTGAACTAGCACACTGTGGTAAGAGAGAAAGTCTACTGAGCAGACAGTAAATTAGAAAGGAATTTCAGAAAAGCAAAATGTGTTTCCAGAGATTTGGACAAACTCTACCAATTAAGCAAAGTTTTCCATATACCAAAACCCTCTTTAGTCAGCAGCATTCAAACCACACTGGTTTCATTGCCTTTGACTATTCAGAAGTTAACTGTTAATGTGTTAAATTTTATCCTTTTAAAGAATTTGGTCCCAAACCAGCTTAAAGTCTACTTGGATCACTGTTTTGATCAGATTCAGCTCACGGGACCACCCTAAAAGTAGCTCAGAAGCATAAATGAGAACAGATGTTTTCAACAAGTACAAAACACCTTCCACCATTTTGTGTCCCATTCATCAGGATGAATCTCCCCCCAAGGTTTTTAAGCATACCAGAAGGAAGAGAAGACTCTTGTGTGCGAAGACCTACCCCAGTTAATTAAGCTCCTTCCCATGAAGAGTTTTGTTTCTGGATTCCAGACAAAGCGACGGAAATCTTCCATCCGCTCGCTGCAGGTCTTTTTTTCATTTAAAGTTGCCATTTTCTCACGAAATCTCCCCAAAACACGTCCTCTTCAGAAACTAGGGAAATTCAACTGGTGCCCAAACAGTCGTCAAAGAAAAATACTTTTGGTTTTTATACCTTCTTCTCCGCTGAAGGTCACTGAGATTATTTCCTATACCAATGAAAAGCCCCTGCTCACCATTATCAACCTGCAGCAGATACAGTTCTTTCTAAAAGGTGCTGATAATGGTGGTGCTGTGGCTGGCAAGGAGAGGTGAGCTCCTATCAATGCCCTTCTCCTTTCTCTCGACCGCCTTAGCAGGTCGGCAGAATTACGCATTTTGCTGAGCACCCCTAGGGCTTGCGATTGACTCAGTCTGATAACTGTTATCAGAGCAGATAAAGCAAAGGAGAACTTGTTTCTTTCTGGATTTTCTTTTATTTTCCCAATTAACCTGCAAATAGTGGATATAACTCTCCCACTACAACCTGTAGCCATCTGTTGGGATACAGTGGGGTGGCAGCAGTAGCTAGTCAGGGAAAAGCACCAATTCCTTGAGCGTTTGCCGTGTTGCACAGGTGGAAAAATTAAGATCAGTGTTTCTCTGGCTTCTGTGAGCAATATTTTCAGGGGATCTCTGATGCTGCTAACTCATGATGTACGTATGATACAAGTTTTACCATGCAGGTATATGATGAGGCAGAACAGAAGACATACAGGTATCATTTAATGACTTTTTCTATCTCCATTAAACCAAAGACTCTAGTCTGTTTTGGAGGTGGGTGCACAACACTGAGCTTAAGGATAAGGGATGAAAAGGGACCTCAGCAGCACCTTGTGGACAGAGAAGCAAAGGTCACACAGAGCTGACAGGCTCTTTAAATGCCCCTGCTGCAAGGGAAGCTTGGATTTTAGAAAGCCCTTCTAGGCTTGCTGGTCTCCTTGCATCTTGTCAAAGCTGTTCATTAATGCTCTTCCTCTGTTATTGAACCCCAGTAGTGTCAAACCCCATAACTGCCTGGTGAATTCAGCAGGGCCAGGAATTCATCCCTTCTAAGTAGGTATATTGGTGTGCCCTGCCATTCATTCACTTCACAGGACACATGAGGACATACATATAATATTAACTTAAGAGACTGTGAGTTATTTGCACACTGAGACAACTCTAACTGAACCGGTCAAGGGGAGTAATATTGCAGGATTATTCTGTCAGCTAAATAGTGCTGAATTTCATAGAATCATAGAAGTTTTTTTGGTTGAAAGAGACCCTTAAGATCATAAAATCCAACCCTTAAAACAACACTACCAGGTCACCACTAAATTATATCACTAAGCACTACAGTATTTCCAGGGATGGTGACTCAGCCACTACCCTGGGAAGGCTGTTGCTGTGCTTGGTATCAGTGAAGAAGTTTTTTCCTAATATCCAACCTAAACCTCCCTTGCCACAACTTCAGGCTGTTTCCTGTTGTCCTGTCTCTTGTTATGTTACTTGGGAGAAGAGACTGACACCAACCTTGCTACAACCTCCTTGCAGGCAGCTGTAGACAGCGATGAGGTCTCCCCTGAACCTCATCTTCCCTAGACTAAACAACCTCAGTTCTCTCAGCCACACTTCATAAGATTCATGCTTTAGAGCCCTCAGCCAGATTTGTTGCCTTACCGTGGACATGTTCTAGCACCTTGATGTATTTCTTGTAGTGAGGTTTCTGAATATAGAAAGAGATTTGTTGTGCTTGTCTGCCTCAGATCAGATAGTGTGATAGTTTAGCGTAATGGCCACCAGTTTGGGTGATTTAACTTCTTTTCAGATGATGAAATGGTCAGGAAAAGTAAAAGAAAAATAAATATTTACAGACAAAAAGGAGAGGAAAGCGATCAAAAAAGTATTTTCTTTCATTACAACATGAACTGACTGATATTCAGGAGAAAAGTGAGCATTGTTTTTAAAGCTAAAGTAAGAGAAGATGCTTGTGCAGTGTCCTGAAAATTATGAAAATTAAACAGGTGTGCAGAGGTTAAAAGGCCTGTGGATGTTCCCATCTAGCAGTTTCAGAAACGAAGGCAGAGGCATGAAGAGGTTAGAGGGGAAAACAGGGAGGGAAGTAGCAGGTCTTCAGCAGGATTTAACCTTTTCTGTATTGAGTAGGAGCCCTTGAGGTGAATGTGATGGAGGGGAGCAACTGGATGTGGTGAGGTGTGGAGTTAGAAGCTTTCCAAAGAAAGAACACTTTCTGCATTGCCTGCAAGAAAGGTGACAGTTTAACAGTACAAGAACTTCAGTGGGTACCTAAACTGAAGATACAAATGAATTATTAATAATTAAATTAAATCCCAAATTACGTTCAGAAATATGTCTGTTTTCACATGGTGAAATGTTGTTGAAATCAGCAGGGTGCAAGTGTCTGTAATGGAGGTGAAGTGGAGCCTCTTAAAGCCTAGGAGCTCATACTCTAATGAAACTGAGGTCAAGGACTCCATGTGCTCATCTCTCTTAAATTATGTCTTGTCTGTTTCCATCTATAGCTGGCTGAGGAACCTAAAACTCTGCTGAGTTCAGCACTGCTCACTCAGGTGTAGCCATGCACGGTGAAGGAGACTGTAGAATTAAGAGGGCAGAGCCATGTGCAGGAGGGCAAGAAAGGCACAGGGCATCTCCATGGGCCATGTGGGCAATGGCAGAGAAGCACCCTTGGCTACTTCCATCCCAGTGGGCTTAAAGAAATTTGTCAGGCTTTGCATATTACAAACCAGACAGGAAAATGCTGCTTGAAGGAAAGGATGGCCAGGTTTCAAACAGAGAGGGAGAACCTGGCTACTTTTCATGCTGCCTGTAACCTGCACCTAATCTACTAACCTAGATTTAACAGTGTCATCTATATCAAGCAAGAGAAAAACAGCTAAGTGATATAAGTGGATGATTTAAATTATTTTTCCTTATTTCTAAACTAAGGTTAGTGAAGGTGAGTGAAAAATTAAAATCCACCAAGTTACCAGCAGTATGTACAGTGAAATATAAGAATAAGGCAGAACAATATTACAGCTGAAAACATGTTCTGACTAGAAACTGTAAAACCCCACGAATCACATAAATGCCCCCAGCACAGGAAGGACATGGAACTGTTGGAGCAGGTCCAGAGCAGGGACACAAAGATGATCAGAGGGCTGGAGCAGCTTTCCTATGAGGACAGGCTACAAGAGCTGGGGCTCTTCAGCCTGGAGAAGAGAAGGCTTCCAGGACACCTTATAGCAGCCTTCCAGTGTCTGAAGGGGGCCTACAGGAAGGCTGGGGAGGGACTGTTGACAAGGTCTTGCAATGCCAGGACAAGGGGCAATGGGTTTAAATTGGCAGAGGGGAGATTTAGACTGGATGTTAGGAGGAAGTTCTTTCCAGTGAGGGTGGTGAGGCACTGGAACAGGTTGCCCGGAGAGGTTGTGGCTGCTCCCTCCCTGGAGGCGTTCAAGGCCAGGTTGGATGAGGCCTTGAGTAACCTGTACTAGTGGGAGGTGTCCCTGCCTATGGCAGGGGTTGGAACTAGGTGATCCTTGAGGTCCCTTCCTACCTTACCATTCTATGATTCTATGATTATACATATTAATATAAAAGTGTAAATAGAATTAGTATAATTTTATGATATAGAATCATATCCTTGTTGTATAATAAGCTATCTACAAGACTTCGACTGATACACAATTTAAATACATAAATATATTAGACCAAATAAATTACAGAAAAGCATTTGCATAAAAAAATGAAAAATAAACCAGAAGTAAGAAAAACAAAGTCATATAACAGTGGGAGGTTATATTAAGATGTTTTCTCTGTTAGATTTTTCCTCCAGTATTGGAAATGGCTAATAAAAATGTCAGATATTTCTCAGTGTAGAAGAAATATGTCAGTATTTGGGGAAAGAGTGATATGAGCTGTGAAACTTGTGTTTTACCGAAGAAATCACCAGGAATTTTAAGGCAGCACTGAACTTAAAGACAAGAGGTGTTTGTAAATGTTGAGCCATCTCAGCCACCAGTCGATGGCTTGTGGTAGTCACCTGGTGTGGGTGATCTCAGCAGTAAACAGACAACTGCAAAAAGATGCTCTGTTAAAAACTGCATTTCAAGTGCATGATTTCCAAATATAATTAAATAAAAGGGATTGGCTAGAAAATAAGTATGAAACTCATCTTGCAAACTATTTGCAGGCACATGAAAGACAAGAAAGTGATTGGGGTTTAGTAAGGATGCACTGTGCTCCCCAGCCTGGTTGTTTTCTCTTGTGAGATCAGTGGGCTACTGGGCAAAAGCAGAGGCTTTCCAATTTGATGTCACTCAATCTGATGCCAGCAGTGACGATGAGCGTTGCAGCCAGGTGGGAATCTGTATATTTACTAGAGGAGCACCAGGGAGATGGATGGCAACTGGGCAGTTGTGTACTGTGAACAGCTTAGTGCTCAGTGGGTGGACATCCAGCTGTAACTGGGACAGAGTAATGTTTCTCAGAGGTGAGCCTTAGTGCTGGGCAGTGTAACATTTTCATTGACTATGAACTGTGGAATGGTGATTTACACACTGGAGGGCAGGGCTCCCACTCAAAAACCCCTCACTTGTCTGCAGAGAGGACTTCCAGACCCTTCTGAACTCAGCAAGGCAAAGGCGAAGCCTGCGCTTGGAATGGAATAGATCCATGGCACAGGACAAGCAAGCCTTGCTGAACAGCACGTTGAATATAAGTCAGTAATGCACCTTTGCAGCAAGGAATCCAAACCACATACCAGGCAGCATGAAGAAGAATGCACCCGGGAGGCTGAGTAAAGTGATTATTCACCTTCATTCAGACTCAGCAGGAGCCCTGTGTCTGAACCTTGCCAGGCATTGGGAACCTGGGGATTTTCCGCCTCTCTGCAAACTGACTCAGGCCCTGGTGTTTCCCCTGAAAGGCTGAAGGAAAAGTTCGGGATGAAAGGAGAAAAGATTTGTAATGATACTTTCCCTTTGAAGATTTTTCTGAACAATGAGTGAAATCTGGCTGCATGAGCCTTGATATCTTTATTTTACCCACTGAATTGTACAGGAGGCCAGAGGAACCTCTATCTTCCTGTCTTCTGCCACGTTAGGTGGATGAAACAATGCAGATGGAAAGCTGTGAGCAGAGGACACTGATGCCTACATGTGGGGCTGCTGCCAAGTGTGGGAGGGCAAGTCAGATAGAGAAACCTGTTGGAAGAGCAGGAGAAGGAAGCATGACCCTTGTGTAGGTGTGACAAACACAAGATTCTCATGGAAAATTAGTGCCTGTGAGTGAAAGCAAGCTCTGCCTGTCAAGGTAGGACAGGGCAATGGCTACTCTGTGGCCACTGCTGAAGGGCTCTTGGCCACTGCAGTAATTTGCCAGAACACCTGTTACTGAGCAGTGAACATCTCATTTCCCTACAGAAGTGTTGTTGGTCTAAGCACCTTTTTGCTGTGTAGTCCATCAGGATTCAACTAGTACCCACTTTACTCATCTATTTAATGAAATTCAACAAGTATAGAGAAGAACACCCCCAGGTATCAGTATAAGCTGGGGACTGACCTGTTGGAAGGCAGTAAAAGGGAAAAGGATTTGGGGGTCCTGGTTGATGGGAGGTTGACCATGAGCCAGCAATATGCACTTGTGTTCAGGAGGGCCAATGCCATTCTGCGGTGTACTAGTAGGTTGAGCAAGGTTCTCCTACTCCTCTACTCTGCCTTGTTGAGGCCACATCTGGAGTACTGTGTTCAGTTCTGGATCCCCCAGTTCAAGAGGGACATGGAACTGCTTGAGAGTGTCCAGCACAGAACCACAAAGATGACTAAGGCAATGGAACATCTCTCTTACAAGGAGAGACTGACAGAGCTGGGGCTCCTAGCTTGGAGAAGAGGAGACGGAGTGGTGACCTCATTAATATTTATAAATATGTAAAGGGTGAGTGCCAGGAGGATGGAGTCAGGCTCTGCTCAGTGATGCTCAATGACAGGACAAGGGGCAATGGGTGGAAATTGAGGCACAGAAAGTTTCATTTAAACATGAGGAGAATTTTTTTCACTGTGAGGGTGACAGGACACTGGAACAGGCTGCCCAGTGGACCTGCAGAGTCTCCCTCTTTGGAGATATGCAAAACCCGCCTGGATGCGTTCCTGTGTGATCTGGTATAGGAGATCCTGCTCTGGCAGGAGAGTTGGACTGGATGAATTTTTGAGGTCCTTTCTAGCCCCTGACATTGATTCTGTGATTCTGTATTATGACTGTGTCAGGCTGTCCATTAGCATACAGTGCACTCCCACAATGCCTTTGTAAGCAGCCCTGGTCCGTTGCTCTTGGAACCCCTTGGTATGGAGCATTGTGTTCTGTTTAATGTACCCAGAACTCCCAGAAGAAGAACTGATGTTTGCTTTCCCCAGCCTGTATTTAATAGCTGCATTGCTGATTTTGGGCTTGCCACTGAATGGAAGGACAGCTGGAGGGCAAGGTCCTGTGGGAGCATGGGTGTGGAAGGGAGAGCATGGCCCAACTTCTCCTCTCAGGGTGGGCAGCCATGCTAGCACCAGTTTTGAGTGGAACCTCAGGCATACTCTCCTGGCCAGCTCAGTCATGGTGGGAGGCAGGGCTAGACTGACTCCATGCATTTTTCCTCTCTTGCTGACCCAGATGTGGGCAAAGTAAAACCTGACCTAATAGAGGCTCAAACTCCAAAAAAGTTATGGCAAATGTGTTTGAGAGAATCACATCACTGTGATCAGAGGCAGCTGAATTTGGTTAGACATAAGGAGGAAGTTCTTTACAATGAGAGTCGTAAAATACTCAACAGGTTGCCCAGGGATGTGGTCAAGGGTCCATCCCTGGAGACATTCAAGATCAGACTTGACGTGGCCCTGGACAGCCTGAACCAGTTGGAGATGTCTCCACTCACTGCAGGGGGGTTGGACAAGATGACCTTGGAGGGTACTTCCCAACCCAAAGCAGTCTGTGAATCAGTATATACAAAGAGGGAGATGCCCCTTCCTCTCCCATGGGTTTGTATAATTAGCGAGCTTGACGAATAAGATCAAAAACTTCTTCTGGAGTGCTATGCCTTAAAGGTTAGATGCAGCCTGAGAAGTTACCCTTTGGAGATTCTGCTCTGAGCAGAACCAGATGCTGGCATACCTTCAGTAGTGGTGGTTGAAGCCAGCTTTAGCCAGAGCTCCTCACACACTGTGCCTTCCTGAGCTGCTATAGGTTTGCTCGGCACCGAATGGGAACTTGAGGTCAATGTTAATAAAACATTAACTTTGGTCACTTGTGATAACAACACTGATTCCTCCCTTGTGAGGAAAATACCAGGAGGGAAAGGTTGCTGCCTGCTGACTTATTGGAGCCCTACCAGAGCCGTGCTGGGGGTGGGGACTGTCAGGATGCAGGTTTTGGGCAGTTTCATGGCACTATCTAAGTGCCATGATTTCAGCCTGGCTACCCAAGAGACATGTGCCTTGGTGCCTCCCTGGTGTGCAGCATGGACCATCTTGCTTAGGAAGGAAGAAAACTCACTCTGGTGTGGAGTAAAGCCTCCCATGGGCTCCTTTCTCACTGCACCTGAAGGTCACTGAAGAGTTCATGAATTAGAGCTGACATTTGAAGTGCATCCCCTGTGGGAGAAATTAGGTTTCTCTCTTTCTCTTTGTCCTGTGGCTATCTTTGGTATAAAAGGTCAGCAAGTGATCAGACACACCAGGCTTTCTCTGCATTTCTCATGGGGATGGCAAAGAAAGTTTTCTGAAAATGTTTTACATTTAAAGTAGCTCTGGCTACACCCAAATCTTATTCATGGACAGAAGGTATGCTCACCAAGTAAGGCAAAGAATTTATTGTTGGTGTAATTGAAATCTTAACATATTAATCATTATTAATCCAAACCTGGCAGTTGTGGGGAAGATTAATAATGCAATCAGTGCTGTACAGTTTTTGACTTCTACCCCTTTTGCTGATGTTATGTTCCCTCTTCCCCTGCTCTTTGGGATCATGAGATTGGTGGCCTCACTGAAGGGTCTGGTGGGAACTAGGGAGTCAGTCCTTCACTAGGGAGTCCTGCAAAGTGATGTTTGTGTTGATGGATTCCTCAACCTTACACAGAAAACCACATGGGGTAATCTTTATGTCTGCAAACACACTTCCACGCCTTTCTCTTTCCTCACTAGTCTGCAGCTCCGGGGTGCATGGTAGGTATTGTCTATGCTGTTACCAGTTATATCCCACTGGTTAACACCTTGTTTCTCTGTTCTTGTCCCAAGCTCTGAAGCCCCTTCTGCACAGCTACAGGCCTCATGCCCTCACTTGCCCCTTCATGAGCTGTTGACAGATGGAGAAGGTCTCTACATGCGAAACTGTGGCTATATAATATGAAAAGAAAATACAAGTAAAGCAAATGTACCAAGGACTCTTGTCCACTAGGAAAAACTGCTGCTGCAGCTAGAGAAAATTACTCTAAACTGACAGTAGGTTGAGAGGAACCCAGACTCTGCATGCTCCTGAGACTCTTGCCACGACTGTAGTCAGGTGATGACGATGGCAGCTCAGTACCAGGGACAGCCCATAACTCCTGGGCACTCCAGGCATCTTTTGGGGATCAGAGCACATGGCCGGAGGGGGAGGGTGTTGTGTCTATCTTTAACTCCTTAGCTGGGAGTATATTTAAGTTGTGGTGAGCTTAGCCTTCAAATCCCTCCAGGTATATTGAGCTGGGCTTCTCCCCAGCTCTGGGTTCGCCATGGCTATAGTAGAACTACCACCTTGCAAGGTATTGCTTCCCATCACCTTTCTCTCTTTATACCTTTCTGCTTTAAAGACTGTTAGCATATTGCTTAGACATGTTATTAATAACTGAGTAATTCTTCAGTCTTGCTTCCTAAGCCAGTTCTCCTAAGCTCTGTTATTGACATTTTCCTTTGAACTTCTCCCAGCTTATCAGTGTCTTGGGGATAACAAGGTACCAAAAATTGAATGGTGTTCAACATCTAGCCTCACCAACCACAAACCCACTAAAATAATGGTAACATGCCCATTGCCTTTAATTTACTTTGGGATCTGCCCCAAAGAGAAGAATACTGCTTTTCAGCTTGGTAAATTCCTCAGAGTGAGACACTCAAAATGATTTAGGGCTTAATTTTTTATTTTTTTTTTTTTACACAGCCCTATCAATTTACAAATTTGCATGTAATTACTATTCAACAAATTATCAAACCTGCTCTGAGTGCTGCTTCTTCTCAGTCCTTCCTCCCATCAACTTTTAGTCATTCCCATACTTGTCTGCCAGCTTAGTATCTTGTGCTTTGCCACATCGAAATCATGTTTGTTTGTGCCCAAGATTCTAATTCTGCCAGACCTCCTTGTGTGCTTGCTTCATTTTTGTTAACAAAGTCCTCTGCAGATAGGTTGACAATTCTTGGCTCCTTACTCCAGTGATGATTTAATAAAGTACCAGTTCCTCACAAAATCTACAGTGTGTTTTTAGGGAGAAAGGTTCCTTCATTCAGGACTACCCTCTGAGTTTAGAGGAAAACATGGCTATGCACAGGTGACTGTTGAAAGTTCTTTTTGGGAATAGGCTTCAAACGAACTCAGCTAACATTTATTTCACTTAGAACCAGTTAACAGAGTTTGCTTAGAGAAACACTAAGTGAAATTATTTGAAACCTTATCTAAACGAAGCTATGCCAAGTTTACCAGCTGCCCTCCTAGACCAAACAAGAAATAAGACTGCTCTGGCATTTTCAGCATGGCTTGAATCACCCTATGAACTTCCAGGTATTTATAAAATGGTTGCGTAATCCTTTTCCTAGTCTCTTCATCTGCATTGAAGTGGGACTGACTTCCTTCCACAGGTCCCTCCTTTCTCTCTGTTTTTAAACAAAGGTGATGTATTTACCTGTCTTTGAGTCTCTGAGAAAGAGGTTGGTTTTGTGAAGGTTTGGGAGTTCCCCCACCCCCCCACACTTTGTAAAATGACCCAGACTAGCACTCAGTCGGCTGGAAGTTAAATGATGAAGCTATATTTACAACTTTGCACAATGTACAGCAGATATTTACACTATATACACAATATTTACAGAAATATACAAGTAAAAGGTAATACAACAACACAACTCCCCTCCCAGAAATCAGAGACCCCAGGAGGAGCTCCCAACCACCCTTCCACCTTCTCCCCACCCCTGTACCTTACCCCAAGGTTTGCCTTACGTGCAAGGTAAATTAGGAGGATCAGCCAGGGGGGTTAGAAGAAAAGTGGTTAGTGAGGATTAATCAGCAGAGGAGCCAGAGCCCAGAAGCTGCTAGATCCCACCAGCAACTCCTGCTCCAGCAAGCGACAGAGAGCAACTGACTTATCAATTGTTTTGGTTAGTGTTCCCAAACAATTCTCCAGCAAGTGTATGAGTGAAGTAGACATCATGATGTTTTCCTTTCACAGCCTATAGTGCAACTTTGTCTATTAAAATATTCCAATTAGCCTCAAACCAGCACAGGTTTTCAGCAAGAGACTCAGAGATTGCTTTGGCTCGTTGCTGAATTGCTTTGCTCTTGCCTAACTGGCAAACACTTGCTTATCTACACATTCCTTAACCTGATACTGCCTTTTTTCTGGCCTTCACCCAGTCTTGGCTTTGGTACTAGGATTCAGCTGCCTGCCAGTTGCTATGTGAACTTTTACCAGGTAAAAGGTGAATTAAGGTGTGATCTCCTCTTCCCTCCCAGACAAAACAGATGAAGGATGTAACCTGGTGCCAGCCAAAGCAGACACACCTCAACCATAAAGAATCATAGAATAGAACCATAGAATGGTAAGATTGGAAGGGACCTCAAGGATCATCTAGTTCCAACCCCCTGCCATAGGCAGGGACACCTCCCACTAGTACAGGTCACTCAAGGCCTTGTCCAACCTGGCCTTGAACTCCTCCAGGGAGGGAGCAGCCACAACCTACCTGGGCAACCTGTGCCAGTGCCTCACCACCCTCACTGTAAAGAGCATCCTCCTAACATCCAGTCTAAATCTCCTCTCTGCCAGTTTAAACCCATTGCCCCTTGTCCTGTCATTACTTGTAAATAGTCCCTCCCCAGCCTTCCTGTAGGCCCTCTTCAGATACTGGAAGGCTATTTTACAAAGCCTTTGGACGTGCTGTCTTGGATATTAACTCTGCCTCAGAGAGGGCATGGAAAGGTCAACTTCAACCATGTGAGAAATCAATACCCAGTAGATCTCAATACCTAGGCATCTCAAGCTGTGGGTGTTAAAATACCATTGAAAGACTTGCTTTTATAGGTGCCATTCATGCTCAGAGACAATTTCTCTCAAGTACACATATTTGATTTCTCCTTTGTTGTCAGAGTACTGCTGCACTTGTTAAAAGCTAAATCCCTATAGGCCTTACTTCCCCTACTGATGCTGATTTGTTTAATAGATAGATAGATAGACACACACATATAAATACTTACATGCATGTTTGAGTGTATAGATAAATATATTAAAATATATATAGAAAGAGGCAGTTTTTCCAGGCTGATACAAGGAAATGATGGCAGCTAGAAAGTGTGGAATTATCTTCTAGTATAACCACAGTGGCTCTTCAGTGGCTAAGGAGCTCATTTTAGCATGCAGATGTGTTTTCATATTCCTTATCCCTCTGGATCTGCTCATATGTCTTCCTGGCTTTGTTATAACCAAGACTGATGGTCTTGGTTGTAACACTGTAACTGTGGCTCCTGTCACTGCATATAGAGACACTTGTATTTGTTTGAAAAAAGTACTCTGAACTATCATAAAATCATAGAAACATAGAATGGTTTGTGTTGGGATGAACCTTTAAAGGTCACCTAGCCCAACCTCCCTGCAGTAAGCAGGGAAATCTTTAATTAGATCAGCTTGCTCAGAGCCCTGTACAACCTCATCTTGAATGTTTCCAGGGACAGGGCAATACCCACCTCTCTGGGCAACCTCTTTCAGTGTTTCACCACACTCATTTTAAAAAATGCTTTCCTTATATCTAGCCTGAATCTACCCTCTTCTAGTTTAAATTGCTAACCCCTGTCCTGTTGCAGCAGGCCCTGCTATAAAGACTGTCCTCATCTGTGGTGGGTTGAAATTACCCCCAAATAAATTTATTCTGTCTTTATCATGTTTAATGGTGCTACGCTATAAGGGACCACAAACTCAGGCCAAGTTGTTTCTCAGCGAGTCACATCGCACCTCCTCGTGCAGCAGTAGGAGTGATAGTGGAGCTGCATCATTGGTGCCCTGCACCCATGCACACATCAGCATCAAGGATTCTGGCGTGGGCAACCAGCACATCAGCCATCTTGGGCTGCTTAAGAAGATGAAGTATTGGGGAAACTGCATCCAGGGTCTGATTATAAAATCAGAACTGTTTTTATTTTCCTGAAAGCCCCACCCCCAAACGATATACAGAACTAGTTAAGGTTTATTTACAGGCTCTAATTCGGTCAGGAAATCTTCACAAGGATGCTTACTGGCAAGTCTAGTGACTTAGGAAAGCCAGAAAATGCAAAGGCTAAGCTACAACACAGCTTTACCCTACTAACAAACCAGGCTGAGCAGAGAACCCAGGAAAACAGCAGACTTTACTCATGGAGGTGAGGTAGGAATTTGATGATGATCCCTGATGAATTTCCTAGCTCGACAACCTCTGAAACTGGGAGTTACATCCACGTTGAGGATCCATGTGGCAAAAGTCCAAGTGTCTTCAGATACAGATTCAATGAGGCAAAAGATTCATGGAGCAGCACTGCCTCAGCAGTACAGGGGAAAGCCAAACTGGTAGCTTCTTCCTCAGCTGGATGTAGCGAGCAGGAAGTCAGGACACGGTGTGGTCCAAGAGAATCCAGGTCTGGGTGCCACAGGCAACTCTATCTCAAATGGACCAAAGGACCTGCTGAACTTGCAGACTGCTGGGCAAGTGGCACCAACTGTGCAAGAGTGGGACTGCACAGGATGGTTCAAAAACTGGAGGCATTTAAAAGTGGGAGCCATCCAAAAGTGGGAACAGCCCAGAAAGGGAGCACTGAGAAGTGGGAAATCTAAGGGCCAGAACTCTGTATTTTTTTCCTCACCCTATTTATGTTTTTCCTAGAGACTGTGTCCATTTACCATATATACTGGGCAAAAGAATCCAGCCAACCACCAGCCAATTCCAGCATGGGCTTTCACACAAGTCAGGATATGTGTGGAAGAGGCCTTTTGCTGTTCCCCCCTTCAAGCTCTCAAGGGGGAGGAAAGCAGTTTTTGCGTCTTCTATCCCCATACAAAGCACCAGAGATGGAGTAGAGAGCAGGGAGGGAAGAAGGGATTTGGAGATTCCCAAACCAGTTTTTAATACAAACTGGATCAATCAGACATGTGATGGTGATGATGTCCACACCAAGGTCACACAACTTCTTTCTGCAAGCCCAGTGTGCTTTGTACTACAACACACTTACAGAAAGGGGACATAGAGGCAGGGTGTATTCATGAGACTTACCAAGAATATATTTTGGGCATGACCAAGTGTAATAATTCTAGATGGATTTGATTTTTCCAGCTCTGAAGTGCACATATACAGAATTAGATTTTATTCAGCATTTTTATTTACCTCCCTGTCCAGATTTCCATCTGAGCACAAAAAATGAATCACGAATTTCTCTTTCAAGTTTAGAATGATAATTTCAAGGCTTTTGATGAAATTGTAAGAGTATGTTTATTTTTCTCAGTGAATGAGGTAGAGCAGATAGCCATAACATTTTTCAGGTTATTCTGTTTGTACAGATATATCTACTTTATATTTCAGGATACACCCAGGACGAGAGAATATCTTGCGGGTACAAAACTGTGATGAAGACCTCAGGCTGCAATGTGACAGTGAGTCAGATGTTAAAGATGGGGTGATAATTTCTCAGAGCCTGTACTGAATGCTATTTCTGTATGAAGAAAAGTGAGTAGGAAATGTCTTCTAAATAACTGATTTCTGCAATACTGTAGGTTGTTGTCCAGAGACAACACAGCACAGGGTCTTTGGTCTGCTTGCCCCATGTCGCTGACATATCTACAGATGGTGTCAGGGGTTTTGTTGGTTTTCCCACCGGTGTTAAACAAAATTCTTCATTTTCCTCTTGCCCTTTAAATTCCACCCTGCAATCTATTGCTGGGATATTGTTACAACCAAAGTCTGACTTCACACTTGAAATGCAGCTCAGTAATAATAGATCATTTGTGGAGTGCCTAATAGCACTCAGCTAAAAACAGGAATGGAACGATGCAAAGCAGAACCAAGGGGAAAAAGGCACAGTAAGAGAGGACATAATGACTAATATCTGTGGCAGGCAATAAGATATTTTCCCACTAGAAAGCCAAGGAATTAGACAAAGATTGTCTTTCATTTTAAAAAGACATTAAGACTTGTCCTGAGGGCAACCACATAGATACACAGAAATCCAATAAAACTTGTATTTACTTCAAACAACTTAATAAGGACATGGAGGGGACACTTTTTTGTAAACCTACTGTAGGAGAGGGAGACCTGAGAAGATCATGTTCCATTGCAAACTGGTGGAGAAGACAGACCAGGGGATGGATCATGGGCAAGTCAGGCTGGTGAGTAGTTAGTAGTTCTTTCTCATCTGAGATACATGTGTTATGCCCTTGTCCCTTCTTTCTCACGCGGTAGATAAACAGACATTGGAATGGTCTAGCATAGCTGTTATTTTGTAATATTGTTTGTTTGTTTTCTTTTTGTTTTGGTTTTGGTTTTATGTTTCTTTTTTATCTACTCCTGCTCTTCACTGTGCTTCAGTGAAACTTACGTGCTTAGATATCTTGGGGGATCTGGACTTCTGCCAGGTATGTGCCAGAACCTTGAGTCAAGTGGACAAAAGGTGTTCAAAACGTGTAGAAATGGTGCTTAGTGACATGGTTTAGTGGTAGACCTGCTTGTGCTGTGTTAACAGCTAGACTCAATGATCTTACAGGTCTTTTCCAACTTAAATGATTCTATGATTCTGTGAAAATGGGAATGGCTAGGGGATGCATTCATGCTGTCTGCCTGCTGGCACAGGGACAGAGCACCAATGTTATCATTCAGGGCTCCGTTCAGCATCAGTGGATAAAAATTACAGCATCTCTGAAGCTGAGTACGAATGACTTATTTGTGATCGCTTCTGACTTCTCGAGGCTGGATGGAACCCTGGCTGCATCATTCTACTTGCACAGGGTTTGCCAGGTAAGCTGTGTGTATGCACACAGAGTGGCACCACAATCAATACTGTTGCAGTCAGGGTCTGGTGACCGGAAGATAGCGCGTTGTACGGAAAGACAAGGCCCCTTCCCATGAGCCAGCAGCGCTTAGTTATGATGTAAGCAGACAGAAGTGACATAAATTTAGGCTATATAATGCTGTGTCACCTATCAATAAATGCCATCTGCCGTCCACCACATTGGTGTCTGCGTGCTGATGGACTGTACGGTCAGGAGTTGGCCGACGAGTCGTTCATGAGCCAGGTTGCCATGCCTACGTGGTAGGCAACAAGTGATGCCAAAACCCGGGATCGAACCAGGGACCTTTAGATAGAACCAGGGACCACTTGTTGCCTACTGCGTAGGTGTGGCGACCTGGCTCATGAACGACTCGTTGGCCAACTCCTGGCCGTACGGTCCATCAGCACGCAAACACCAATGTGGTGGATGGCAGATGGCGTTTATTGATAGGTGACACAGCATTATATAGCCTAAATTTATGTCACTTCCGTCTGCTTACATCATAACTAAGCGCTACTGGCTCATGGGAAGGGGCCTTGTCTTTCCGTACAACGCGCTATCTTTCGGTCACCAGACCCTGACTGCAATACCAGTGTTATTGTGGTGCCTGGGCAGGCACGTGAAGGAAGTAGCTTTATTCATAGGTTTCCTTAGTCAGACTTGGAAGGTTTGAGCTGAATCTTAACCTAACTTGGATCACCGTGTGATCCTGTTTGATAGAGCATGCAAGAGACTAGAGGAGGGAAGCAGTAGGCTGCAGCTAGACCTTGGAGAGGTCGTATCCCTGCAGCAAACAGCAACCATGTTTTTTTAACTAAGCAGAAACAATCCACAAAATTAATATCTGGGATGCTGACATCATTTCAGACTAAATGGAGGCTTAGATGAAAATCTCTTGAAGCTCATGCCAGTTCCTAGTGAAGCACCATTATGACTTTGGTTTCGGCTGCAGCCCAGATTTGCAGATCCACAAGAAATCTCATTCCCCATTGCCAGGATTCTAAACAGCAGTTACATTTGTGGGTCCCACCACTTTGGCGACTTACCACCTTGCAATATTCCTGTGAACAGAAGGAGGAAGTTTGTCATCACTGTTTTCTGGTTGGGAATGGAGGATTCAGTGATGTGCCCAAGTTTGCACAGGTAATTGGTAGCAGAGGAGGAACTGACAAGTTCCTGACATGCTCCTGACATGCTACTCCATTTATTCCTGCTCCAGTTGCTCATATGGTTACATGTGGAGCACCAAAAATTCAAGCCCAGTTTCCCTTCTTCAGCAGAGTCAGCATAAGGGCAACAGAGGTGATCGGGCTGTTTCTCCCTGTGGTCCCAGGATAGCAGCACCCCCTTAGGTGGGGATCTACAGAGCAGAAGGGCTCTCTGAGGATCTTTGCTTTCTGCCTGCTTTGTGACTGTGCCCCTGTAAGCTTATTTTTCTCGACTCAGTAAAATCACTTCAAGTGCCAATACAGCAAGATGCCATTATCATTAAAAGAATTATCAGTGGTCATCTCTAGGGATGGGTAAGCATGGGTACAGAGACTCTGAATGAGAGTTGGTGAGACCTAAGCCAAGGTCAGGGTGCTCCTAGGAACACTTAACACTTTATGGCCTGTCTGGATACCAGCTGGGCTCTGACGCTGGGTGTGAGGTGCATCTGTGTTGGTAGGTAGGAAGGCTGCTGACTGTTGCTTGAAGAGGACTCTGGGGCCAGGCAGAGCCCCTGCTGAGCTGTAGTCCGAAGTTCACCAATGTTTTGCTGCCCCCCTCCAGTCAGGCAGCACAACTGCATGTGGGCCTTTTTTCTGAGCTTTTATGTCCCAGGGATCCAGCTTATCTCAATGCCCTTAACTATCAAATTTTGCTATACCTGGATCATTTCCAAGGATAAGTTGCTGCTAGCAGACTGGGGAGGAGGCAGTATCTGAGTGTTGCTGAATAGGTGGAGGAGACTAAGTTCATCCAGCTGTTGGGGCAGCAACCTGGCCTGCAGCCTTGACTGCAGCTCTGGGCATAGTGGTGGGGACTGCCTCGCCCTGGCACTCAGTGCTTTGATTCTACCAACATTTTGTCACATCCCCTCATTTGTCCCACCTTGTTCAGGAGCTGCAGAGTTAAAGGAGCACTTTCCCAGGGGTCCTCACAGCCAAGAGCAGCCCTTGTTACAAGGAAGACCTACACCTGCATGGACAAAAAATTGTGGGGATATGGGTAATTTCCAGATCCACCTCACCCCATCACCAGAACACACATCCTCAGGGACTCGGAGCTCTGGCATTGCAACCTGGGGGAAGCCGATGAACTTTGGGACACAAAGAAAAGCTAAAGATAGCAAAGAAGGCAGTTTTGCTCCCTCTTGAGGTTGCTCATTCTTTCTCCCTCCTCTGTCTGCTCTTCTGTTTATTTCCTGTGTTTCACTGTCTATTTCCTTGCCTCTCCCCTCTGCCTTTTCAGCTGCTCTGAGATCCTGCTGCTCGCCTAGTTTGCCACCATAGATTCCATAGATGTTTGCCTCCTCCAGCTCTGCCCCTCTTCTGCTGCTGCCAACGGGAGGGTTGGGCATCTGACCTTGTTCCTGGACATGGCATCTGTCTTCACATGACAAGTTGTACTAAAGCTCCTGATTCTGGAGATTCCTATCTCTATCATATTAATTGCTTGAGGGGTGGTCAGGGCGCAGACCACTGGGCAAAGTGCAGTGCTTGTGTTCAGTAGGGAGTATTGCCCATAAAATGCCAACCAAAAGCCCTACAAAGAGGGTATGCTTGTGCTCAGCCAGTGAGGTCATGCTTGCTGCCAATGCATATGCTGAGAAGGGTTTGCTGTCTACTATGTGGACTTGGACAGATCGGAGAGCCAGGTAATGAGGAACCTAATGAGGTTGAACAAGGAAAAGTGCAGAGTCCTGCACCCGGGAAAGAATAATAAACTGTGCCAGTGCAGGTTAGGAGGTGATCTGCAAGAGAGCAGCCCTGTGGGGAAAGGCCTGGGAGTCCCTGTGGACAAGTCATACATGGGACAGCAATGTGACCTTGTGGGTGAGGTCAATGGGATCCAGAGGTGCATTAAGAAGAGCGTGCCCAGCAGACCAAGGGAGGTTCTCCTGCCCCCTCTGCTCTGACCTACTGAGGCCCCACCTAGAATATTGTATCCAGTTCTGGGCTCCCCAGTTCAAGAGGAACAAGTCCAACAAAGGGTTACACGGATGATTAAGGGACTGGAGCACTGCCTGATGAAGAAGGCTTGAGAGACCTGGGGCTTTTTAGTCTGGAGAGGAGAGGACTGAGAGGGGATCTAATAAATGTATATGAATATCTCAGGGCCAAGTGTCAAGAAGGAAGGTACAACCTCTGCTTGCTTGTACCCTGTGACAGGACAAGGGGCAATGGATGTGAACTACAGAAAGTTCCACCTCAACATGAGGAGCTTCTTTACTGCAAGGGTCACAGAGCACTAGAACAGGCTCCCCAGAGAGGTTGTGGAGTGTCTGCTCTGGAGACTTTCAAGACCCATCTGGATGCGTTTCTGTGTGACCTGTGCTAGACCACATGATCCTGCTCTGTCAGGGGCATTGGACTTGAAGATTTCCAGAGGGCCTTTCCAACCCCTAACACCCTGTGATCCTGTGATGTGCCTGAAAAGTGTGGGCTTGCTAAAACTCTGTCTTATTTAGGAAGGAAAATTTAAAAAAAAAAAAAAAAAGTAAATTTCCAGAGTGTTCCTAGTTGAATTCCTATTTACATGTCCACCAGTTCATTGCAGAACTCACTAACAGATCCAAACACTCACCCAGAGCTCCCATGCCCCCAAGACACACTGGACAGAAACTGGGTAGCTGTGTATACAAAAATACCCCAACCATTGACTCGTATGTGGACTCATTTACATCTACAGCCTGATTGTCTGGATCCTGTGCTGCTGGGTGCACGGGAGGGGGAGTGTGGGTATAGGCTGACAGTACTTCTCTCTTTGTTTAGGTTCCTGAGGTGTGCATGCACATGTTCTTACTCCTTACTAAGCACTTCTGCAGATATATTCATAAATCGATGCTGTCGCAACCAGACAATCGAGTGGATCAGTAGTCACTAGCATTCAGAATACCAACCACCACTGAGCTCCCTCTCTTACCTGCACAACATGGAGTGAAAGCTGAGCCTGTGTGGTAGCTGTTTCAAGCTGTACATTTTAAAATGACACTCATGTGTAATTGCAGTGATCTGAAGGATCAAGAGCTAATTTGTTGACTTCTCCTAGACAGTGAGAATGGATGAGATGGCAGGTTATGATCTAGTGGCCACATGTATCGACCAGTACTACACTTCCAGAACAGCAACATGGCTACAAAGGTTAAGTGTGAAAAGCAGCAGAAGCAAAAACATGTCAGGCCATTTAAAAAAAAACAAAACCAAAGTATGATGTAATGGAGGAGTAATTAATTGATACAAGAGATGATATTCAAATATAAATATTGTTTATTAATATTCAATATTCAGAACTCTTGCCACTCAACCACTAATTTTAATAATTGTTTCTTCACATGACACAGGATCTGGAAATAACTACCAATAATATATAACATTAACTGAACTGAAGGAGAAGGTTCCTGCCATCCATGTACCTCTTGCAGTCAATACACCTCTTGCCCACTAGATGGACTCAAGGAGCTCCTTTCTGCTTATGGCAGAAGGCAATGGTGAATTACAAGAGGCTTTAAGTATTTACTCACAAAATTATCTCCTGACTCGTGGGGCTGGCTACAGCTTCAGACAGTACCCAAATGCTTTCAGAGAATTCTATTACTGTGTTGTCATCTGCTGAGAATTCTGATTCTTCCCAGGCTTCAGGGTGCTGGGGAAAAGGAGGCAGACAATCCCTGACTTGGTCCTGATCTCCTCTGGAGGATTTGTGTATCTCCAGGACTTCCCATTGTAGCAGGAGACTTTCAGGTGTAGGCAGGATGTCTTGTCGTGTGCAGTCTTGGCACAGATGTCACGATGGCTATGCAGGCCAATAGTGTGCAGGTATTCAGAGCCTGTTCCTGGTAAACTCTTGGCAGGCAGTTTCCAGGTAGTTCAGGATACAATGAGGCAGTTGCAGGAGCAGCAAGCAGCAAGCACAGGTACAACGGCAGAGCATATTGTGTCACTTATTCGTCTCCTTTTATCAATACAGGCCAAGACTAATGGGCCTTTGGACACAGAGTAGTCAGTCAGAATGGCAGCTAGCCAGGCTTGACTATATTAGGTGAACCCATGGGCTTCCTTTACCCTTTGTAGGGCAGAACACAGGCCTTACACAAGCTGAGCATGTGTACCTTATTTACTACAGGATGCAAACATGTCAGGGCAAGCCGGAGTCCTTAGACTCAGTGGCTCCAGGTTCTTTGTCCTCTTTCCCACAGTTGCTTCTCCCCAAAACAGAAGGAGGGAGTGTAGGAAAACATGTCTGGGCAAGCCAGAATATGTATAAGCCTAGTTTGGCCTGCTTAGGCCTACCATGACACATGAGAGTGATAGTCGCTGTAGGAGGGTTCTCCAGTAAAATCAAACATACTTCTGAGGGTGAGAATCCAATTGTGCAGGCGGTCTCTGCACAGAGCAGGAAGCAGAAAAGCAGAGCTTTCTGGTGCTGGTGTGTTCATGACTGATCACCTTGCAGAAAGAGTACGATTAATTTTTTAAAAAGAATTTTAAAATTCTATGTTCTATAGTGTAGAATGATTTAATAGCTTTGTTGAGTTCAACCATCAACATAACACTGCCATGGTCATTAAACTACGTCCTGAAGTGCCATGTCTGCATGGTTTTTTGAACACCTCTGACCTCAGCCAATGAATCCAGCCTGTGCAGATACCTCTGCAGAGCCTTCCTACCTTTGAGCAGATAAACAGTCCAACCCAATTTGGTGTCATCTGGTGTACCCAACACTGTTTTGTTGGCCTTCCCCCTTAATCTTGCCCATAAACTCTCAACCCTATCATCACCATCATTAATCTCAAGACAATCAAAACATTCTCTGACATACAAATGTGAAGTTCTTTTTCCATTGAAGCTGTTTTCATTTCTACTTAGAGGACTTTACTGGCTGAAAGCTCTAGAGATACTGGATGAAATACTTAGTATCAACACTTTATGTACTTGTGCCCTCCTTGGGAACTTCATGCACAGTTTTTTTCAGATCAATTGCAAACATCTTCTGAAACTGTAAGCTAGGAGATCACTCCAGCAAAACTGGGTAGAATTTCATGATATGTCTTGTATAGCAAGGAGCAGGAGTGACAAGCAGGATGTTCTCTGGCTCCCAGCAGCCATATGAAGTAGTGTAAAGAGGACAGAGAAAGGACTTTGGCGGCTATACTGAAAGCACAGCACTGCCAAATATTGTCACCAGCAAGAATATGGATTGGACATCTTCTTAGGCCACTTGTTGCCTGTTATTTTCTAGGTTCTGAGAAATGTAAGCCATGGAGTGTGTATTCAGAAGTAAAAGTAGTTATTTAAAGTGCATTTTTACATTTAATGTACTTTAGTTATTTTTATACATATATTTTAAAGAAATTAATTAATTTCCCTTGTTGTCTTCTTCTCTCATTAATTATATGAGTTTGCTATGTTCAGATGACTAAAGGCAACCTAGTTTCATTAACTCTAGCAGAACCTCCCTGCATGCAGCATCTGCCTGCATGACTTTGAGAAGAGTTTTACACAAGGAAGAAAAGTCAGCTTAACCAATACATTCTATTCAGGACATTACAATTTGCATTCTTCCAGTCTGTTATTTTTATTTTCCTCCAGTAACAGTAACATAGCTGTTGGCTCTTGCAGTGTACATCCAGAAACTCTGAGTCATGGACGCTGTTGACTCAAGCAGAATGCCTTTCGCCTCTGCTTGTGCACATTTCCTCTCTTTTGGCTGTCAGGGTTGATCTTACATGGACTTTTTGATTGTCAGACCAAACAGATGCAGTCATTAAATAATGTAAGTCTGACTATTTGAGGAGCAATATGAGTAGGACATATCAGGTATCAGCAGTGTACATGTGAGGTGCCAAACAAGCTGAACATGATCATACTGAACAAGCCCAGGAGAGGGGCTTAGAGGCTTGGATGAAGAGCAGGTGTTCCCAGCACACCTGCTTTACCTTCAAAGTTTTGGGGGTTTTGTACAAATGGCTTTGCAGGACATTATAGAACAGCTATCATGTAGTTTTTCCTTAGCTCAAGTGGATGAGCCCTGTGGGGGCCCTTGGCCCAACATCCACCAGAGAGGGAACTGCTTCACATCCTGAGGTTGCTCGTCGAGCGAGAAACAAGAGAGGCTACCTCTGGCCTCATCTAGCCCCACCACCTGCCATGGGGCAGGAAGCTCCAGAGTATCTCTGCTCAAGTGGCCACCGCAGCCTGGTGTGAGAGTGGGAGGTAGCTGTGTGGCTTCTCGTAGTATTTGTCCTGCAGCCTGCTGTCCATCTCAGATCCAAAGACATAGATGTAAATACCCGCAAGGGATAACAGGCAGAGGGTCACTTCGACCATCCAAAACAGTGGAGATAATTCTCTTTCCAACAGGTCTGGCTGCTTTCTGAGCCCAGGTAGCCTTTCAGCTTAACAAAGATCTCTCACAAAGCAGTCCACTAATTAGCTGCATATCATGTGCACAGGTATTTTTTTCTTCCTTTAAAACTGCTGCCTGACAGACTCACTTACTGTCCTGAGCTTCTCAACTTAGAAGAGCCATCTGGCAACTGTCTCCTGGTGGCTTTCTTCCTGCCATTTGTGGTTTTACCAATCTCCCTCATGTCATCCTCACTCATCTCCTTTTCAAACAAAAGAGCCCTCCTTGATTTAGTGGTTTCTGGTGTAGAAGCCTCTTGGTACCTTTGATCATCCTCACTGCTGATGCACAGATGCATCTTGATGTATTTCTGCCTCTTTTCCAGTTGTGCTGTAGCTTTCTGGATGTGGGGAGAAGCACACAATATTCAACTTAAGAAACATTTCCCTCTAAAATTGATGTATCTGTCCACCACAATATTAACAGTGCCTATCAGTCACTCACAGAGCAGAAAGTAGGATGCATCCAGGAGGGACTGACAGCTATTCAATCCCATTAAAGCCTAATAAATAAATGATAGATTGCCTAGTAGAGCAATCTGGGCTATTAGAAGTCCTTTCATAATCCTGAAGTGCAAAGCTTTCTTTCCTGCTGGGAGAAGGTCCCACTGCAAGCAGCACTAACCTGCCTGCAGAGATCCAATGGAAAATGTTGCCTCTCTTTCCCTGTGCCTTTAGTCTGTTACAATTTCTTTCATCGGGCTTCACAATTTTCCAGGGCATTGATAAAGTATTGTGGCACAAATCAGCAGATTTGCCTTCTATTAGGAAACTACCTGTGCTCAACATGACTGTGTTGCATGGACTGCGTGGAGAAGAATTGCTGTCCTGTTCTGTTCTAATGGCATATACTGTTTGAGATGCACAATCCATGACAAAAGACAAAGGAAGCTGACTTACCTTTTATTAGATACCCCTTTTCTGTAAGTGCTTGGCTATAAGCACTCAACAATTGATTCTTGAAGGGAACAGTGCCAGAGATGTCTCCTAAGCACTCTGTTAGTCACTTGTAAAAGAACAACAAATCTGATTCTGTAGATAAAACAAAGCTAGATCAGTCCACCACACCTCATCTGCTTGTGAAGCCAGAGAGGAAATTCATTGGTGTGAAGACACGTACCTCATGTTGTCAGAGTGAATGATCCATTTGGGTTTTTGAAGCTAACACTCCTCTGACGATTGCTCCATGATGAGCAGATTCAGCAGAGGCTGTTTTCTGCATTTCTCTTCCTTGAGTAACTTCTCTGTGGCTGAACTCTCCTTGAAACCCTTCTGCAGTAAATGCACTAACTACTATTCCCTCTCCCTTCATTATCTGTTTTCCTCTTTATGTTAACCTTGAGAGAGGTCCAGACCTCTGGCAAGCATGACGATGTTTGGCCAGTGGGTTGAGATGCTATTAGAGGGAACCAATAGGCAGCACGACTGCACAAGACTCAACTCCAGAGGCAGAAAGGATAAAAATCTCCCAGAGAGGACAAAAAGGAGAGAAATAATCTGATTTAAGAAACCTCCAAGCTTTCAGTGGTTAAAATACGGATTTAACAGGCCCTTCCCAGAAACACTCCTCTTAAACAAGTGGAAGAACTTCCTTATGTTGCAGACACAGTTATCACACATGGCCAGGCCTACAGATGTTGCATTAACAGATGTGTAACCTGCATAACAGATAACAAAAACCTCCAAAAGTGTCTTATAGTTATTTATAACATCCAGACTGTAAAAACACATGAGTTTGGTGTTTCTGATGTCCATTTTGGAGTGTAAAAGAAGGGTAGATATCTCACTTAAAGGGCCCTCAGTTTCAAAGGGGCAAAACTTCTCCACATTTCAACAGGAAAATCAGCTGCATGGAGGATTTTGATTTGTATTTGGACATGCAAACCCCTCTATGTTATTTGTCTCATCTGATCCAAGCTTAACAGTGAATGTGACTATGGAAGCAGGCTCCAAAACACCAGGGTTAAACTTCCTGGTGACTGACTGACTGAGAGATATATATGTCTGTTTTGACCCAGGAGAAAGGACAGACTATCTCAGATTCTTCCTGGTACGAGATGAAAAACTAATTTTTTTCCATGCAACTGACTCCTGCTTTGTGGCTTTATTGCCACTTTCTGCTGCAATGACCTTTCGGGTGCATAATGCATCAAGCCAGCTCTTTCTAAAAGAACGAGATACCACCCTGGGTAGTCTTAGAGCTCTTAACTGGCAATCTAAACAACCCACCATTATTTATAAATGAAAACACAGTAATTGATAGTAGGGATGTAGCCTTGGTATTCAGTTTCCCTGTCTGAAATTTCCAGCATTGCTGTACTCAGCACAGAAGCTCAGAGCTGGCTGCTGCTGGATATGTAGCAAAGTAGTAACTCAGTCAATAATAATTTTATTTTCCTTCAGTAATTGCTATCTAACTGGATAGGATACTTGCAGTACTTAGAGATTTTGGGTATTTTTGTTTCTCCAGAGAAGTCTGTCTCCAGTCCAGCTTTTTCTTGCTTGTTTCCCAACTTCCAGATGAGGTTTCTACGTGCCAGGTGCTTGCCAGTTTTCCCTCTTTTCATGATCTGTAATTTGAATGGATGCATTAATTATCGCTTTCATGTATTCCTTTCCTCTGCTTCAGCCTCCAAGTGATGGTCTAATCATTTTCCTGGCAAGGAAGTTTGACTGTCTCCTAGGATTTTAAAAAAGAAATGTATTTACTTTGAGAATTTTGAGGCCATTCCTATCTGGCTACATGAAAGGTTGATGTGAGGATGTTTAGAAGGCAATGACTGCATATATGAAATATTTCTTATGAGTGCATTTTATAACCTCTTTCATGCACCGCTTATACTGTGCCAGTGTCCCTAGACCACTATGCAAAATCATTGCTTCTGCTAACATCTGTGGGCTGACAGCCACCAGTGAGTTTTATATTTGTCCTCTTGAAGATGGACAGGGCAGCGTGGTACCAAAACTAGTTTCCATTTTATAACTGTCAGTACCTTCACTGTTGGGCCTGCTGAAAAATTTGAAGACTTCTACCTCATGCAGGTTGTGCTGGTTCAGGGTTTCCACCCTCTGAGCATGAATAAAGTAGTGTTTCAACCACCAGCACCTTTAGGAGCTGCATCTGTTCTTGGCCAATACAGAACCCAACAAACCAGAGCTTCAGGTGAGAGGCAAACAGCACTAAGACAAGTGGACCCATCAAAATACTCAAAACAATCTGTTGCACCCGAAGATAATAGAAAATAATTTGAGGCCTGGAGGCAGGTCTGTTGCAATTATAAAGAGGCAATGCAAAAGATGAAAAGCAGATGAGGGAAGAGATGGAGCATGATCAGAAGCAGTGGTTAATAATCAGACAGGATGCACAATTAAGAGCAACTGTTCTGCAATGCCAAGTGGAAGAGGGGAAATAATCCAATTCCAGAAGCTCTGCCAGAGCACCACAACACTGCCTGCCATATTTTTAGGCAGCAGAAGAGCACGGTCAAATGCACAACATCATTATGAATAAGAAGCATTCATTTCTCTCTTGCTCACTGTGCAAGATGTTATATTTGTAAGGTCATCATAAGGTTGGGGTCAGTTTATGTCTTGCTGAAAGCACAGTCACTATTTGACAAGTTAAAATGCTGCAACACTTACTACCTGCCTCCCTCCTGGCTCTCCCTAAAGCCTTCCTCTTGCATTCTGCTTCCTCTGTTGACATCTTGCCTTGGCTTCTGGGTCCTATATGACCCTCTGTCCCTCACAAATTGTCCCTCTGCACCTACCCCCATGCTTACATACCCAGCCACTTGTGTTATGTGCATTGAGTCCAGGGGTGCCTTTTCGGCCAGGGTTCAAAAGTTGTTAGAGAAACACCTCTCAAAATCCACTTGTAGGCAGCATGACAGTTGCAGATGCATTTCCAGAGGAGGAAAGCAAAACAAAACCCTTTTGAGTAAACAGAACATGGATAACCTTCAACTCAGTTAAGATGTTCATGTCCATTTCTTTTTTTTTTTCCATCTGTGCTTCTCATTAGGTTTAGGCTTTCTAGAGCAGCTACCAGTCTTTCTTTTATCCTCTTATGAGAAGCCAGGACATGCTGGGTGATGCATGAACAGTGCATACACAGCAGGCTATCTGTGCACATCCTCCTAAAGGTGTCCTTCATCAAAGTGGAAAAGATAGAAGTTTCCACAAACAACTGTCATATATAAACAGAGGAGGAGGTAATAGTAAGATTAAAGACCTGACATCCTCTGCTTGGTAGGGGAAATGTAGGATGCTGTATGGCAGGAAATTTTTAACACAATAAGAAAACTGCTGCTTATAAATCAGCAACTGGCTTCCAGTTAAAAACTGAACGCCTGAGGAGGAAGTAAAAATATGGAACAAAGTGCTCTAGGAAGGAAATGTTTTGTGTTTATTTGTGTTGCACTATAGTTAAAAGGGCAAGAGAAATTGTATGCATTTATATCCAAAATAGAGCTGAATACAGACATGCATGTGAATTGTTTGCTGATAATTAAGTCTCTGAAAGCTGGGCTAGATTGTGCTTTGTTGTTAACAGGTGGCCATAATCTTCTGGACTGATGAAGACAATTTTGTTCATTTGTGTGGAAGTCCTGCAGATTTATGAGGATTTTGTAGTAATTAAAATTATTAGATGTTTGTGTTCAGAAAGAACAACCTAAATACACCAGAAATTAGAATTATGCATCTTTTTCTTTGAGTGCTTTCAAGAGCCTTTATGTTTTATTGTGGATGAAAATCATGTATATGAGTATGGCAGGAATCTTATTTATATAAAATTTGAACTTTAGTTAAACCCACAGTAAAATGGATGTTCGCCCATAAGCTAAAGATGGTACAAGTTCTGAATTCAGACCTCTGAAACAGCAGCAGCCTAGGGACTGTTATGCAGAGTGTATGTAGTTAAGCCTTGTCTATGGCTTCTCAAATGTCGGGCATGCTGAGGAGGGGCAGTAGAGAGTGATTTCATAGCAATCTTATACTCCAACTTTTATATCGATCCCAAAAGGCCGTAGGCGGATATTTTGTCTCATTTACAGGGAAGAAACACCCTGCTTTTTCTTCCAAAGCATCAATGGAGATAACAGTATTGTAGAAAGTCTTGGCTAAAGACATGGGGACTGTGGAGGAGATGCAGCACAATGCAGCAGGACACTGTGTTTTATTGATTAGAACACTTGCTTGACGTTAAACAGTTGTGGCTCATATGCCAGGAGATATTTGTGCATTTTTCATTAACTGCTGGCAGGATAAGAAACAAAACCAGTGCCTTCTTGCTGGGTGAGGCAGCGATGATGATCCACCTTTACCAGCAGATGTAAGTAGCAGCAAATGTGCTTGTCCCAAAGTACTGTTGGTCTAGTGAACACAGGCTGTCCTCAAGACAGAGGCTTCCACTACCTGAGTGAACAAGGTTCCCACGAAACTATTAAATAAAATGTGATCACCACCGTATTTTAAAAAGGCACTTGGGCTGAGGAAAAGTGCTGAGCTGCTGTGGTGGGTTAAGCTGAGTATTTGCTGCTGTTATTCATACCATGCTGCTGTCATGCCAGCTCTAAAATGGAAGTGCTGGCTGGAGCAAAGTAGTATGGGGCTTGAAGTTTGGATTGCGGCATGAGTGGCTTCCTATTCCAATTGCTGCTTTTGGGTTCTGGGTTTTTGGATCCTGGCTCTTTCCCACAGGAATGGTGGCAATATGGGTGGGAGTTGGTTAGCATGCTGGTTTTACTGCTTTATGGGTTTTTTTTCCTTGCATTTCAATGCATTTTTTCTGCAAGTAGGCTAAGTTAAGGTAACTGTGCTTATCATTATTGTTATTATCATCACCATTTAATTTCATTTATTCCATAAACTCAGATTTTTTTTTTGTGTGTTACTTTTCCCTCACTTCTGGATTGGGGAGGGGGCAGGAGCAGGAGGAATGGATGGGTTAACTCATTCTCAGGGTTTAACCTGTTGCAGCTGCTTAGATTGGGAGTGGCCCCACCGGTGTGCAGAGGTGGTGTGCTGCTACTACAGGCAAGCAGGGAAGTGCTCCGTTATTACCTGACAGCTGCTTAGGGGATCTATTGATTTAATTTTAACACATGAACAAGGTACCTGAGCCAGGCATCTGAGAAATAAAGACCTCAAAAATATTAATTAGGAAAATTCAAGGTCCAAGTTACACACCAAAATGGTGGAAAAAGTCCTTTTGGCTTTAATGACAGTCAGCGATGTAAATATAGAATTAAGTTCCATCACACTTAGAATGCATTGAATTAATTAACAAGTATTAAATAATGCATCCTAGAACTCGTCTGTTTAGCAGTCTTTGCATTGGCAAGCACTCCTGGCAGCACACAAATCAGTCCTCAATTTCACTGAAATGAGAAGGCTCCAAAGTTATGATGCAAGCTCTCATTAGCTTTAAAGTGTGTAAGCTCCACCTCAACCCATTTCTAATATGCCAGTGTGCTCCTGGTCCCACCGTCCTCAGTATTAGCAATGTCTCCCAGCTTTGTGATACACACACATTTGATAATCACACATACACTCCTTAAACCTTACAACACCAGTGCTCTTGCCTCTAGATTGGTCCCTGAGGTGCACCTCAAACATCTTGCGTCTTTCAGCGTTTTACCTTCCCTGTAGCAACCTCCACACTGATATCAGTCTGTACTTGTAGGTGTCTCTTTCACAGTAAATAATTTTCTCTGAAGGACTCTATTAAATATACACACAGAATCACAGAGAATCAATTCGTTTGGAAAAGACCTTCAAGATCATCAAGTTCAACCTATCACCCAACATTATCTAATCAACTAAATCATGGCACCAAGTGCCACATTCAGTCTCCTTTTAAAGGTTTCCAGGGATGGAGATTCCACCACCTCCCTGGGCAGCCCATTCCAGTAATCCAGAAATATTTGCTTCACTGCATTGCTTTTGCCTCAGGAATCGCTTACCTTATCAAAGATCGTGCTAGTCTGACATGATATAGCTTTCATGAACCATAGTGTGATGGAACCCTTTTTCCACTTACATCTAAGATTTTTCCCTCTCTCATGGGGCATGCAGTTGCTGTTTCACTCACTCTCTCTGCATTTTCGTACAAGAGGACTCCTATCTCTAGTAATAGTGCTTCACCTCCAGCTTGGCTGATTCATTGAAAATTGTTTAGGACTTCAAAAGATAGCTGCCAATTCTTACAATGTTTGGGGTGAAATCTTCCTGGACCTGTCACAAGAAAGAGCCTAAGTTATGCTTCCACTTCACACCTGCAAATGCCATTATTTATATTATCCTAACTTCACGTTCTCTACCAGTACCCTCACATAAATTTTTTTTTTAATTGAAAACCACAGCAATGTGTCCAGTCAAGATGTGGAGCAGCCTCAATTTTCATCCCTTTTAGTAACCACAGATCTTTCTTCTTTGAATCATTTTTATTTATATAGTTGACTAATTGTTTTCTTTATATAGTTGAAGAATTTGTTATCTGCTCTTAATTTCTTTACAACATCTGGCTCAGTTACATTTTTATCCATTCTTTCACTCTGATTCTGCAGTTTCTGACCTTGTAAATGGTGTCTCTCCCATTTCCTTTCCTGTATGTTCACTTGCTACTTTAACATCCTCTTTCAGGTAGGTATCCACTAGGTCTACAGTTGTTCTTGACCTATTCCAATCTATTTTATAGGATGAAAGTGATATATAAAATTTTCCGTTTGGGGCTTAAAGTAAATCGTTGATTTTTCCACATTCAAATCCTTGATTTTTTAGGTTCTGAAAGCCTCAGCAACCATTTTTTCATAGTTTCTACATGTTTGCTATCTGATACCCAGGACTCTTAGGACTAGATCTATTTTGAACTCTCCTGAAATTTGCAGTAAAAAAATGAGTCATTCATCAAAGGTTATTTTCTACAATGAAACTATTTTTTTTAAAAGGACTTTTAATATCTTTTTTTATTTACTGAAAAGAACTGCAGGGCAGTTTCTCTTTGAGATGTTTTGTCTGTTCAGTGGCTGCTGGCAGAAAAAAATTATTGCCCATCACACAAAAGAGTACATGCTGCCTATGGTATTTGTTTTCCAATTTGTCTGATGAATTAACATCTTATCAAACCCTCCTTCTTATTTAATGTTGATAGAAATCTCTCTCCATAGTCATCCCTGAATGTGAATGTCTATACTGGATTTTGGGGCTTTTAAAATCACTCTTATTCTGTCACTTTGAAAGAAATATTTTTCCTGTACCATTACCTTTTCTGTCTTCTCAATCTACTACTTCATTCATTTCTATTAAAAACTAGTAGTAGCTAGTTCTATTCCTAGCCTCATTTTTATCTTTTCTTCAACCCCCTCTAGGTTAGAGGACACAAAGAGGAAAAAAGGCTTTGTGGCAGGCCTTAGCTTCTGGCTTATTTGTCTTCATAGACTAGGTATGGTACCTGGGAAAGTTGTCTCTTTCCATCTAACCATTTTCTAGATAATTGGACGAGGCCTTGAGTAACCTGTACTAGTGGGAGGCGTCCCTGCCTATGGCAGGGGGTTGGAACTAGATGATCCTTGAGGTCCCTTCCAACCTTACCACTCTATGATTCTATGATTCTATAATTATTGAGTCTGGAATAGACCTCTGAGATCGTCAAGTCCACCCTATGGCCTAACACCACCACATCAACTAGACCATGTCACTAAGTGCCACATCCAGTCGTTCATTGAACACCTCCAGGGGCAGTGACTCCACTACCTCCCTGGGCAGTCCATTCCAGTCTGCAATTACCCTTCCCGTGAGGAAGTGCCTCCTAGCATTCAATCTAAACCTCCTCTGCTGCAGCTTCAGGCCATGCCTTCTCATCTTGTCAGAAGTGTCCTGGGAGAAGAGCTCAAGTCCCACCTTACTACAACTTCCCTTCAGGTAGTTGTACAGTGTGATAAGGTCCTCCCTGAGTCTCCTCTTCTCCAGACTAAATACCCCCAGCTCCCTCAGCCTCTCCTGGAGTCTCCCTCTCTGAAGGTATTCAAAACCTGCCTGGACACATTCCTGTGTGGTCTGATATGGATGATCCTGCTCTGGCAGGGGGGTTGGACTAGATGATTTTTGGAGATCACTTCCAGCCCCTGACATTCTGAGATTCCTCATCAGACTTTCCCTCCAGTCCCTTCACCAGTCTCACTGCTCTCCTCTGAACCCACTCCAGCACCTCAATATAGAATCATAGAATCATAGAATCATAGAATGGTAAGGTTGGAAGGGACCTCAAGGATCATCTAGTTCCAACCCCCTGCCATAGGCAGGGACACCTCCCACTAGTACAGGTTACTCAAGGCCTCATCCAACCTGGCCTTGAACACATCCAGGGAGGGAGCATCCACAACATCCCTGGGCAACCTGTTCCAGTGCCTCACCACCCTCACTGGAAAGAACTTCCTCCTAACATCCAGTCTAAATCTCCCCTCTGCCAGTTTAAGCCCATTGCCCCTTGTCCTGGCATTGCAAGACCTTGTAAATAATCCTTCCCCAGCCTTCCTGTAGGCCCCCTTCAGATACTGGAAGGCTACTATCAGGTCCCCTCGAAGCCTTCTCTTCTCCAGGCTGCAGAGCCCCAACTCTCTCAGCCTGTCCTCATAGCAGAGCTGCTCCAGCCCTCTGATCATCTTTGTGGCCCTCCTCTGGACCCGCTCCAACACTTCCATGTCCTTCCATATCTTTCTTGAAGTGAGTGGCCCAGAAACTGAAGAAGTTGAATGCATATACACATATATATTTAGAATTCTGAGCAAACAAACCCCAAGAATGTTAAATAGATTTGCACTTGTTTTAAGTGGGAGAGCACACCTTAGTGTATGTAAAATACTCGGCAGCCTACCAGAAACACTGTCATCAAAAAATGTCCGTACGTTCTCTGCTATGGGGAAATCCTGCAAAAGGATCAACACATACAAAATCAGCACAGTGGCTCTTGGATGTTGCTTCTGATTTTGTCCCACTCTTGTCCAGGCAAAAGTAACCCCACCATGCAGTCAGTAGCACTAGAAGCAACAGCTAACAGTTCCTGGGTTGCAGCAGTTTCTGGCAGGATCTGCAGTGTGAATGATGTCTGGCAGCAGGATCGAGCCATTAAGGTTGAGAAATTGATAGACACTATGTAAAAAAAAAAGCCCTACAAGTATCTCTTGAATATTGATATTCCTTATGCCTACCTTAATGTATGTCTCTAAGATTCTGTTATTACATTTATTCACATTTCTGGTGTTTAATTTCTGACTTATATTGACTTAAAAAAAAAAGGAAAAGTGAAGCTGAAAGAAGAGCTTAATAGTTCTGATCTCTGCCAAGTAGCAAAATAGTCCCCTGCCATAGGCTAAGAATAAAGAAGCCAAGTTTGGAACACAGGTGAAACATAGGCTATTGACCTAGTCAGTTCTCCTTTATTCCTCCTGCATTTTCAGAGGTGAATCTGGAAATGAGCTGCTCATGGTGGGTACCAGTAGTCAGGAGAAGAAGGGTGATAAACCAAAACACAAGAAGAGCTGTGCCTCATAAGGCAGAAATCAGAAGGCAGTGCAGAAATGGACTCAAAGCCAACTTGTAGGACTTCATGACAAATCTTAGTTTTTTGTCCATGGTGGGTAAGGTTTTTTTTGCTGCGGAAAGTGAGATGTGTGGCAGCTGAGGGACTCTGGGCCAAAGCACCCAGTGCATCCATCCTGCCCTCGGGGGACCATTCAATTTCAGACCCTGGGTCAAGAGGTGTAGGCTTGTTACACTCTGTCGAACACGGACCCATTGACAGCATGACCTGAAGAAGAGCCCTGACTGCTGTGGCTGCCTCCGAGGGGTGGGCGAGAGCAGCAGGGTAGAGGAACGTTGGCCACCATGCCCTCGTCTGTCCCTGGCGGCATGGGTGGCCGGAGGCAGCTCCGTTCCCCTCGCAGGGCTGGGGGGATCGCCGCAAGGGGACAACAGCCGGTCCGGCATTAGGAACTGACGGTAGCTGGCACCAGGGGCCCCGCCTCCGTCCCCCGCCGCGCTCCCCCACGGGGCGGGCCCGCAGGGCGGCCCGCATCCCGCGGTCAGCACCGGCCGCAGCGTGGCTAGGAGCGGAGCAGAGACGCCCGCGGAGAACGATGATGGCGTCGCCGCCCGCCCCCGCGGTATCAGGTCCGCTAGCCGTGCTGGACCCCACAGGTGAGTCCTGCCACCTGCCGCGCCGCAACTTTCCTGCTCCGCAGAGTCAGAGGGCCCCGAGGACGGAGCCACGGGGGTCCGGGCAGAGCCTGGCGGCTGAGCGGGAGCCGACAGCCAGCGGCGGGTATGGACGGGCGGGCGAGGCTCGAGGGGAGCGAGGAGCTTCTGCCGAGTCCCCACTGCTGCCTCAGCGCTTTAGGTAATGCTGGAAAGGCGTAAGCGCGGGGGGGGGGACACACTCTGACCGGACAGTGTCCCGCAGAGTGTGGGGCACCGCGGAATTTCTGCTCGAGGCTGCCGGTGTGCCTGCCGGCGAGGCTCTCTTTTCTACCGAGGTGTTTAAAAATGTCAGTTGTTCTTTTGAGGTTTCCGCCGCTCTTGATGAATCACTGTACTGATGGTTTAGTATGAGAACGAATGGCTTTATACAGGATGCTAATAGGAAATTAATGCCAGATCTTTCTCTGCCTGATGGAAACGGCCAGTTGCTGGAGCAGGTGGAAGTGTCAGAGCGCGGTGCGAAGCTGGCGTGGGGCAGGCTGGTGGCCGTGGCAGGGTGTGCGGCGGCTGCTGCGGACGTGCTCTGGGGTAGTTCGCGCCCTGTTCGGGTAGTAGCCGGGTCTCCTAACTCGGCTCCTGCTGATACAGTGGCGTGCTGCTCGTACTTAGTGCGTGCGTCCTGACAAATAAGCATGTGCAAAAAACTGTTCATTAGTCCAGTGATGTTTGAGAGGATAAACAGAGACTTTGCTGTGTATTCAAGGATCTTAGCAGCCAGATAAAAATGTATTAGATCTTAATTTTTGTCTTAAACTTGGAAGAAAAGTGCTGTCCGTGTTGAAAAGATAGTGGTGAAGATGTGCTTCTTTAAAATGTTTTCAGGTAAACAGCGGTTGGGAAAAAAAAAAAAAAAAAGGGTCTGTGTGGTAGCTTTAAACGAGTGATTAGCTGCTCATTAAATTATTTATTAGTGAAACAATTGCTGCCAAAGCAACGAAGTCATAGCGATACTGCATGATATCACTTACTACAGCTATACTACATCGTATAGCAAGGTTTCTGCGTTTGGGTTTTTTGGGAGGTTTTTGGTTTTGTTTCGTTTTGGTTTTTTACTTAAGTGTAAAAGGGCACAGTAGCATTTTCTATGGTCTTGAATGTATAACACACTCATGGATTCTTCCTCAACAAATTAATAATAAAGATAAAAGACAGATCTGATAAAAGCTGCTATCCTGTGGATTGAAATGAATGCTGTTGCATCTGGTTTAATTAGTTCAGCACTCTGGACAAGTCGAGCATTTAATCAGAAAAGGGAAAGTAATCACCAATAGCATGTGTGAATATGTCTTCTAAACCTTTCAGTTCATCACATTTAATTTTGGGAGACAATGTATGATTAATTCAATTTCACTGCCATAAACCATTTTTTTTTTTGAAAATACACAATGAAAACTGTAGCCAAGAGAGAGATGACACTGAAGTGAGCAATGAAGTAATTAAAAATTACTAATCTATCTCTAAAGCTCTTCCCTTAAATTTTTGCTCAATGGCTGCAAAGCAGTGGATACCTTTGATACTAAGCTCCTTTGTCTATGGTGAATTTCTAATTAAATTATCTTATTACTTGTAGGTAATGCCCCCCGCTGAGACATGTCACAATTTGTGGCATTATTTATTAGGCTATAAAAATGGTAATAAAAATGTACTGGTTTTACTGCTACAAAACTTGCCTCTTGTCTCTATTCTCATGTTAGGATCCTAATATATGTTGAGCTAGAGCATTATTTGAAGTAAGTGTGTTCAGATCACCTTATCTAGATCAAAGAGGAAGGTATGAAATCGTGTGGTGTTAATATTCAGCAAATGCAATTGTGATCCCAGCAAACTGTATCTCTTCAGTCCTTCTTTCCTTGCAAAAAAAAAACATTCCACACTTTTTAACAGACTTTATGATGTCTGAAGGTGGATTTTGAAAGGAGTGGTGAAGTTAGCAAAGTAGAGCTTCTGTGGTCTGAATATAGGCTTCTGCTTTCTGAGGTTGAGACATACTGTTGCACTATATTCTTTATTTCTCTTTACCATTGGACACGTTCCATTCCATGGGCATGTTACATCATTAGTTCATTTGTTTTCCTCTGAAACTCACCCTTCATTCAAATCTGGACTCTGTCATCCACCACTTTACATTCATGGGATCACAGAAACATTCCTGTTGGAAAAAATCTCCAGGATCACTAAGTCCAATGGCTATAAGGTTCACCCTAAACCATATCTCTAACCACCACATCCAAACCACTTTTAAATGCATCCAGGGTCAGTGACTGGGCAGCTTATTCTGATGCCTGACCACTCTTTTTGTGAAAAAAAATTTCCTAATATCTGGTCTAAACCTACCCATTTGCAGTTTGAGGCCATTCCCTCTTGTTCTATCACTAATTACCTGTGAGAAGAGATCAGCACCAGCCTCTCCACAACATCCTTCCAGGTAGCTGTAGACAGTGATGAGGTCTTCTGTCATCCTTCTCTTCCTCAAACTAAAGAGCTTCAGTTCCCTCAGTCTCTCCTCATAAGATTTATTCTCTAAGCCCTTCACCAGCTTTGTTGCTCTCCTCTGCACTTGCTCCTGCACCCTCTTCTGCATTCTACCAGGAATCTAGTCTATACCCTCCCCACAAACCATTCATTCCCTGTAGTCTTCCTCCAGACTGAATCTATCCCTGAACCATTGAGAACAGAACACTGCAAATACAATTTTGTTTTCTGCAGCTGATGAACAGACAAAAGATTTTGCTGAGTCCAGCAGAGCTTGGTCTTCAGCAGGTACTTTTTATTCTCTGGAGCATGATGTCAATTCCTCTCTGCACAGCTCTTTCTCTGTTCCAAGGAGGCAGCAGTCTAATGTCTCTCCGTCTTGTCCTGACAGAATCCTCTTTGCTTTCCATTGTGTAGCAAAACAGAGCAGCTCAAGCAGGCACTTTGCCTGATAAATGTTTAGCAAGCAAAGCAGAGAGTGTTTCTAGGACTGTTCTTTTACATGCACAATGCAAGTCTGCGCCAGGCAGAGCACAAGCCAGTGTGGTGGAAGCATCATTACCTCTCTAATTTATCTCCCAGTTTTTACTGTAGTGCCCACTGCTGCAGTACCTAAACTCAGTTATTACTTAACTGGCCAAAGCTGCTGAAGAATATTGGCAATAGGAGGTAATAATATTTTCATGCCCTTTGAGCCCAACCTTGAGCTAATGCTAACAAGGATATGACAAGAAGATTTCTTTCTACAGGCTTGATTTTTGGTATGCTAGAGATAAGAATTTGAAACTATAACTAAATAGTGATAAGATCCAGACTAAGAGTTTATACTGTTCATACTGAATCATCGTGAAAGATAATAAATGTCTTTTTTTTTTTTTTTCTGAGAGTCACTTCAGTATTAAAAAAAAAATGAAAAGCTGATAGCTGACTAACTGTCTTCTGCACTACAGGAATGTTGGTGCTGGAAGAAAACTCAGCCTAGAAATACTGACAGCAACATTTCCTCGACTCTTAATTTAACTGCTGTTCTTGTATATTGTTGGCCTTCAGACCAAGCCCTACCACAGAGTGTCAGAGAAGAAAGGCTGGCCCCTCTCGGTGCTGTGGGCAGGGCTCTTGGGGGAAGAGTCTGGCATTGGGTTTTGGCTCGTAGGTATGTTTAAAAGAGATCAAAAAACCTACATGACATCTGCTACAAACAAAGACTGGAAAAATCCTGGGAACCAATATGACTAAAATGGCAGAAAGGAGCTAATAGTAGGGACCCTTTGCATCTGTAACCTTTTCATCTGAAGTTATTATACTGCTTTACAAATATTACTTAAGCCTCACGATATGCTGATCTCTTTTATAGTGTATTTATACCCATTTTGATAGATACAGCAAGAATTTTTATTGATATGACTAAAGAAACGCAGACAGTCAGAGCAGGAAACAATTTAGACCTGATTTCTACCCATCTTCTCTGAGCATGTGGCAGTCTTTGAGAACAAGGTATTGAGTGTATCTCATCTCTGCTCCAGAAGGGTCCTTTCTGTGCTCCTGCTTGTAAATCACCTCTCCTAAAGGTGAAGTTTACATGTAACTACACGCAGTTACAAGATTTTCTGAACACGAGTGTGAAAGGAAAAGGTATGATTGGATATTTTCCTCTGATGTGAGTTGCAGACGGTAAAAGATCAATGAATATGAGAACTGAAAGATATCACATATGTAAATTCTTTTTGCTGTGTGTAAATTTCAAAGTCAGATTGTGATTCAGTCCAAAAAAAAGAGGACCCTGTAAAGAATCCTTTTCTGCTTTATCTTACTAAATCCATATTGTATTTACTCCAATTACAAATAAACCCACACTTTTTCAAAGATGTTTCGCAGCAGTCTGGAAACCCAAATTCATGTCAGCTTTTTTTGCATGTCGTTATCAATAACCAAAAAATTGGAGGACAGGTCTGACTCTTAGTTTATCTCAATGTGATCTAATTAACTTTTGCCAGTACAGGTGATACTTTGAAAAAAATGTGGCTTCTCAGGTACTTTTCTGAAAACACTGAATGCTGTTAAGGAACACTTGGCTGGGATGCCTCTGTCCTATTTGCTTTCAGAAAGTCTCTGTTCATCTGTCCTTTTTTAGAGTATGTCTACATTACAACTGCAGTTTCATAAGAGTGGATATGAGCACACATACCTAAGCTGTCTTTAGTCTAGTTGTCTTGTCATAGAACCATAGAATCATAGAATAATTCAGGTGGGAAGGTGCCTCAGGAAGTTGCTGGTCCAATCTCCTACTCAAATCAAGGTCATCTGCAAGATCAGACCGAGTTGCTCAGGACTTTTTCTGGTTGAATCTTGAAAATCTTGATGGTTGGGTACAGTAAAAACTCTTTGGGCAACCTGTTTCAATGCTTTATTGTCCTAATTTTGATTTTTATTTTTAAAATTTTTTTAAATTCTTATATCCAGTCTGAAACACTTCTTGTATTTCAGTTTATGTCCAGTGTTTCTTGTCCTCCTGCTGTGCATCACTGTGAAAAACTCACTTCTGTCCTATTGACAACCACTGCGCAGGCTGCAAGACTGCTATTAGCACTGCCAAAAGCCAGCTCATCTCCAGGCTGAGCGAGTCCTGTTCCCTCAGCCTCTTACCATACAGAGAGTGGTGTCAGCCTCTGACCTTCTTTGGGGTCCTCTGTTAAATTTACTGTGACTAATTGATGTATTTCCCATATTGGAGCCCCAAAGATGGGTGTAATACTGGTTTAAAAATTGCTGAATAAAGAACTGTCATTACTCCTCTGGTGCTTCTGTTAATACAGCACAGGATGCTATTTCCAGGGCTCACTGCTGGTTTGTGTACAGCTAAGTGTTTATCAACACCTCCAGGTGTTTTTAGGTAGATCTGCTCCCCACCTTGGCAGTCCCTCACTTGTGTCATTGCAAGGCATTGTAGCTTTCTTTGCTCAGGACTTTGAATCTGCCTGTTGGATTCTGTAAGGTTTCTGCTGGCCCATTTTCCCAGCCTACCTAGATCACTTTGCATGGCAACCCTACACTCCCAGGTATTGACTAGCCTCCCAGTTTTGTGTCATCTGCCAGCTTCATAAGCAGGCACACTACTGCTCTCTCTGTGACAGTTTGGGAGTTCCCCTGCCCCCCCACACTTTGTAAAATGACCCAGACTAGAACTCAGTTGGCTGGAAGTTAAAAGATGAAGCTCTGTTTACAGCTCAGCACAATGTGCAGCAGATATATACACTATATACAGAATATTTACAGGAATATACAAGTTAAAGGGAATACAGCAACACAACTCCCCTCCCAGAAATCAGAGACCCCAGGAGGGGCTCCCAACCACCCTTCCACCTTCTCCCCACCCCTGTACCTTACCCCAAGGTTTGCCTTATGTGCAAGGTAAATTAGGAGGATCGGCCAGGAGGGTTAGAAGAAAAGTGGTTAGTGAGGATTAATTGGCAGAGGAGTTAGAGGCAGAAGCTACTAGATCGCCCCAGCAGCTGCTGTCCCAGCAAGAGTCAGACAGAGACTCACTTATCTATTGTTTTGGTTAGTGTTCCCAAACAATTCTCCAGCAAGCCTATGAGTGAAGTAGACATCATGATGTTTTCCTTTCACAGCCTATAGTGTAATTTTCTCTATTAAAATACTCCAGTTAGCCTCAAACCAGCACACTCTCCAAGTCATCGATGAGTACACTAAATGACATCAATCTCAAGACAGACTTCCATGGTGTTCATTACTGGCCTCCAGGCAGAGTACAAACCATTAACCACTCCCTCTGAACTCAACAGTCCAGCTAAGATTTTTAACCATCTGCTTGTTCAGCCATGCAGACCATGACATCTCAGCTTAGTTACAAGAATGTTGTGGGGTACTATGTTAGAAACCTTGCTAGATTTAAGATGAAAGACATCCACTGCACCCCAAGTACAGTTACTTTGACATAGCAGACAGCTGGATTGGTCAGACATGATTTGATTCTGATAAATCTGTGCTGACTGTTGCCAATCACCTTTCTCTTCTGTGCTCAAAAATGTCTTCTCACAAGAGGATTTGCTCCTTATTTTTGGTTCCAGCCTCCCAGGATCCTGTGCAAGGTTGATTTGCTTGTAATTCTCTGAATCATCGTTTTGGCCCTTTGAAAAGATAGGTGCAGTATTTGCCTTTCTTCGTTTATTCAGGATTCCCTCATCTCTGTGACTTTTCAAAGATGGCTGCTTGCTGCAGGGACATCAGGTGTTCTTTAAATTCTGATAGATGCATTGAATGAATAATTTTATGGGAAGGGCAGTCTGACATCTGCTTTCCCCTCTTGGCCATGTGTACTGATTTCATTGATGAACTGCCTCTAACCCCATACTCTTGGTGAAGAACTGATTGATAATGAAGACCCTCTCCATTTCCATGTCCCCCGTGACCCTCCATGGATTAACAAGTGATTGTCACAGGAAGACAGCTATGGCACAGGCTGGCAGGGAGATGTCTGGATGGTCATGTGAATTACTTCTTGATCTTTAGCTGGAAGACTGTACAGGCAGGTAATAGAGACTTGTCTAAGCTCAATAGATGACATTTGTTTCAGTAAAGTTACTAGTACTTCATAAAAAATATTCTTTTTAGCTGGTTGTTCTACTGGAGAAATGGTCAACAAGCACACAGGTCTTTATTATAATGCATTTATTTATTCATTGACATTCTTTGACTTGGTCTGCAATTATCAGTAAACTAGTCTGTCTTTTGAACTGTAAACATTTAATATTGATCTGTAACATTTAACTGTAACATTAACTGTAAACATTTTAACTGTACACATTACCTGACTTGAAAGTGGCCACATAACTCAAGTGACTCATTGGAAATTAATTCTGCCTACTTCTTGACTTTCCTGTGTTTCCGCTGCTTTTGCTTACAGCAGCAGGCTCAGGCTCTGATCCCAGCAAGGCTGCCTTCTCCTCTTCCCTACCCCTCCCTGATGAGGGCTGTTGCCTCCGGTATGCAGTGCAACACCTTAGCCTCTGCCTCATCCTGAAGATGGGTGCACAGGCAGTTTCGTGAGGCAGCAGAAGGGAGAGACCTTGATCCTGCACTGTGTACAAACTGTGTTCTTGCTGGCGCTCTGCGCTGCGCAATTGGAGCCTAGGGTAGCATGGCGTTGCTTGGCCCAGTGCTCCAGAGATGATGCTGCACTGTTCCCTTGCTTTTCAAAGCAAAACCACCTGATATGGGAACCAGAGTTTGACCAATTTGAGTGCCTTTTGTTAATTAGGGTCAGTACTGAAAGCAGGTTTTAAATAGGTCTTACAACACAAAACCCCAGCTGTGGCCTGGGGCTCTGATGTTAGTAACCTGCGATTGCAGCTTAGGTATGCCACCACCATAACAAAGTGCCTGAACTCAGTAGATGAGCCTGCCATTTTTCACTTTTGGGAATCTGAGTCCAAATCCCAGTAAGACTGAAAATATTTTGCTGAGAAGTGGCTGTTTCAAAAGGCAAGTCCATGTGTTGTTACCTGATTGACTGTACTGCAGCTTTGCTTCAGAGACACAGAATGGTTTGCTTACCCTAGTAAATATGAAGAGCACAGTAATTATCATGATAGCATGCAGAGCTTCTGCTAATCTTGTTTGAAATATAAATTTTTGTGTTCTGCCCCGGCAGAGTCAAATTGGCACTTCACGTAGGTAAGTGTTTAAGGCCAGCAGAATCTGACTTATGGATGTGAGCAACAGTTAATTATAAACATTACTGAAGACAAAGTGTAATTATCATTGTTACTGGCTTTCAGTTCAGCTTAATAAAAAACACTCTCATGCATGCTCCCAGTGTGTGTACACTAAGCTATGCTGAACTCTAGCTAACTCTGTGGTTTTTAGTTCCTTTTGTTGTTTGCCAGCGATTTTCCTTTGTGGGGCAACAGCAGTAGGTTAAACAACAGAAAAGATTAACAAAAGAAAATCTCCTGTAATTTTGTATTTTTTTCTGCCATAATTGCAATGAAAAGCTTTCTTCTTATTTTTCCTTCACACTCTCCACAGGACAATTTGCAAAGAGGAAGAAGACTTCACTTTGGTTCACAGTCTCTCTGCTGGTAGTGTCTGGTTTTATACTGACCATAGGCCTGGCAGCTACCACAAGAACAGAAAACATAACCGTGGGAGGCTACTACCCAGGCATTGTTGTAAGTAAAAAACATATTTTAAACTGTTAGGTACAGAGAGATAAATTATTATCATCTTGATAAGGGAAGCTCTGATTAACTTAAAAACCATCAAAAGTATTTTATGGAAGAGAGATATTATTTTGTTTTTATCTAGTTCTAGTGTGTGATAAGGTAGAAAGGTAAATTTTGGTTTTTTGAAGTGCTGTTTGGGGCCAGAAAGGGATCAAGTCTGCATTGCACAGCAATGTGCTAGGCTCAGGGGCCATTGTGAAAACCTGTGCTGACTCCCACTCATCTCTATTAAATGCGGTAGGGCAGTAGGCATAGGATAGATTTTCATCATCTTTAAGGGATATAACAGATCCTCTTCTGAAATCCTTAGACTCATTTTTGCTTTGGGAACAGACAAATGCATTCCTGCTCTTGCACAAGGCTGGAATTGCATGTGCTTTGTCCCATGGTGCCTCTGTGACTCCTGTGGAAGGGGTAGCCCTGCCAGGCACTTGCCACTTCAACCCCCATGGTCCTTTCTGAACTTAGAATAGGTTAGTCATGTCCAAAAGAGTGGAAGTCAGTGGAAGCAAGAAATGTTGTGAGATACCTGGGCTGAGTTTTAAAAAGAGGAGTTTGGACAGCACCTAGAAAATTGGCCACCTGCCTCATCTGATCTTCTCAAGCCAACTTTGCAGAGGGTGCAAAGTGAGCAAAAGAAACTTGTGTACTTGAAGTTAGGCACCTGCTTAGGTATGTGACTCCACTGCTACTAAAATGTGTTGTCTTTTTCTCTAGGGAATGAAATGCCCAGAGAAGAGGGATATGTATCTTTCAATACTGTGCATACATTTTGCATTGCCATTAATGATTTGTGAGTCAGAACTGTTCCTCCTAAACAAGTCCTCTTACATCTTAGTGTCATACTGAGAACAGGTATTTCAGAAAGATAATTTGGGGATAATGATCTATAAGGAGTAGTGTTTCAAAAATAGAACAAAAAGTAGTTCCAAGAATAAAACCTTAAAAGAATGAATTTTCCTTTCATTAAACTAAAATAGATAGATTAATACTGACAAAGGTCTCTTCTTCTGTAATTTGAATTAAAGTCTCTGCATTTATTCCCTGGAGAGAAGTTTAGGTTTTAATCTGTTGTCTTTAAATGTAATAAATGTGCACAAAACAGGTTGTTTCAGTGTTTATTTTTTTTAGGAGTAACACAAGGTCTATTCACTCATCTGAAAAATATAATTTACTGAAATAGGTTAAGAATAAAATCCAGGAATCATTGATAACCAGAGAACACTTTGAAAACAAAACATATTAATAATCTCACCCCTGAAAAAGTTTCTGGAACTAAACAATTTTCATAAAATTCAAAATTCTTTTTGTACATGGGATGGAGTAATGAAGCAACCGAGTGATGAATAATTGTCAGTGTAATCATAATCAATGCACTAAATATCCCAAACACTTGTCAGCAATTAAAAATGTTGCACAAACCCTGAACATTATGCTAAAATCCTATTCAGAGGTGTATGACAGCACTTCTGTCTTCCCACCTCGCTGCCAGAGGTGTCTGACTCCAGTGCAGCACAAGGAGGTAGACTATCGGATGGTCTCTCCTCCATCTCGGTGCAAAATCAACTACTCTTGCAGAATGAGTGGAATGACCCTCAACAGGTGCTTCCTCTCTCCAGTGGCAGTAGAGGGAGCTTAGAAAAATCAACATAGTGCTGATCCCAAACTTTTAGAGACCTAAAGCTAGGGGAGTAGATTCTACACTACCTCCTTAACTGTTGGACTCAAAGAAAAGAAAGATTATGAAGACAGACAGTATTAATTACAGTGAAAATCAGGTCTAATTTTCATAGAATTCAGTAGTAAAATAGTAGATGTGATCTAAATCTTCACTGGTCTTAGGTAAGGGATTTTGGTCTTAAAAAACAAGAAGAATTATAGAATCGTAGAATCATAGAATGGCAAGGTTGGAAG
>VWZE01000313.1:147013-194448 GCA_013396675.1 Eubucco bourcierii | reverse complement strand
AAAATTCATTTGAAAATTAATATTTTTAAATGAGAAAGTTCTGATTGGTAATACCAAAGACTTATTTTCACATGATCATTGATTACACAGATGAAGTCACACCTCTCTTTTCTCTCCAAAGGTAGATGCAAGACATATCTGTGGAATTCACCATAACAGTATAAAAAAAACCCTTATCTATAATATTATTTAAACAGTCTTGAATAATTTATATCTATTTATGGATATTATGAATAATTTATATCTATTAAATGAATGGTAAAATGCTGGGGATCGAAAGTATTCATACCTATTGGTCTTATTCACTAGTAGTAATTTTACAAAATAGTACCTTTATTGTATCTGTAAAATAAAAAGTCTCATCAGTATTGTCCTGCATTTAATTTCTTTGTAATTGGATTTTTGTGAATTATAAGATTATATCAAATAGGCAAATCTAGAATAATGACTACATACACTATAGGTCCACAGCAATGCATGCAGCAGCCATGTAACAAAGCAATGTTTATTTCTCTCTTATGAAGTGCTTGGGACAAAATGCATTCTATATATTCTGCAGGGCAAATCAAAAATCATAATGCTTAGCTTGGATCACATACCAGAACAGAACACCCTGCTCCACTCCTTCATTAATGGCATTTTAATGACCGGATTTTGGATAGTTTTGGAATGCTGCTTCCAAGATTAAGTAAAAGAATCAAGAAAGAACAGTGAAACTATTACAGGTTTAATTTACTGATGGTATGTGTGCCATAACAACTTTTTGAGAAAAAAAACAAAACCAAAAACCAACAACACACAATCAACCAATAAAAAAAAAAGGCAAAAACAAGCAAAAAAAAAGAAAGCACACAAAATCCACATACATACAGAAATCAAAACAAAACCAAACCAAATGGAAAACCAAGCAAAAATATACCCAAACCAAACACAAATAGTTCAAATCAAATTAAAAAACTATCATAAAATCTTGTATGTACCTTTGCAGTAAGTATTTTGATACGAAAATGTATCATGGACATTTAACCTGAAGTTTCTCTAAGATTAAAATGTAAGTGTTCTGGTTTCTAATTCTGTTTCTTGTCTTCGCTTTGGCCATGTCATCATACTGTGGTAATCTTATTTCTTACCAACAAAATTAAATTCATCCTGTTCTTTTAACTGCCAGAAGGATATTAAAATTAGTTGCCTAATAGCTGCTCAGTGCTATAAGAAAGTAAAATAGCATGCATAAATCAAATACACAGTGTCAGATAGCACAATAATGCTAAAGCTCCAACTGCATATTGATATGACTTTGACACTCCTTTTTTTCCAGTAAAGTCCAGATAGATGGGAAAACAATGAATTATAAAGTGGTAATGACCATTTTTCTTTTAATATGAAAAAACCCAAACAACAAGACTTTACATCATTGCTTTCAAATATCTAGGTCAGGTATCTAGTCTTTACCCTAAATAGGCTAAATGCTCAAAGTTCCTCTTCTAAACCCAGTGTTATTTAACACAAATTTATCACTAAAGATTACTGAAGTATTTTAAGACTCAAAAACTTATCAAATACCTTACCTACAGGGAAGATTATGTTAAGACCTAGTAATATTTTTTTCTTTATTTTTAAACAGATTAGTACTACTTGTTCTGAGCAAGACTGTTCATTTACTAGCCAAATGGCAAAGACCAGCTTGCAGAAAAAGTAACTATATTCACTGCATAGGAAAGAATGTAAATCCTAATACATAACCATATTTTACATTATTTACCTGTATCTATCAAAATTAAAACATTATGATATAGAAATTTTTAAGACTGTAGCTTAATAAATATAATTTTGCCATTAGTAATACAAGGAATTAGGAATACACAGCCAACTGTTTCCAGCAAGAGCAGTGTGGCCAACAGGGCAAGGGAGGAGATTCTCCCCCTTCAATTTGCTCTCATGAGACCACACCTGGAGTACTGTGTACATTTCTGGAGCCCTCAACACCAGAAGGACATGGAACTGCTGGAGCAAGTCCACAGGAGGCCATGAAGATGCTCAGAAGGCTGCAGCAGTTCTGTTATGAGGACAGGCTGAGAGAGTTGGGGCTCTGCAGCCTGGAGAAGAGAAGGCTTCCAAAAGACCTTACAGTACCCTCACAGTACCTGAAGGGAGCCTACAGGAAGGCTGGGGAGGAATTATTCACAAGGTCTTGAAATGACAGGATGAGGAGTAACGGGTTTAAACTGGCAGAGGGGAGATTCAAGCTAGATGTTAGGAAAGAGTTGTTTGCAGTGAGGGTGGTGAGACACTGGCACAGGTTGCCCAGGGAGGTTGTGGCTGCTCCCTCCCTGGAGATGTTCAAAGGCCAGGTTGGANGGTTGTGGCTGCTCCCTCCCTGGAGATGTTCAAAGGCCAGGTTGGACAAGGCCTTGAGTGACCTGTTCTAGTGGGAGGTGTCCCTGCCTATGGCAGGGGGTTGGAACTAGATGATCCTTGAGGTCCCTTCCAACCTTACCATTCTATGATTCTATGAATTGTTTTGACCCTGTGCAGGCTTGTCTCGGTCTGAGGTTGTTCTGACAATTTGTTGTGGTCAAGTGAGTATTCCCTAACCTGTCTGCACTTGGGAATGCTGTGCTCTGAAAATGTTGCATACAGTAAAGCTGTGATAAAGCTACATAGTCACTGCATAACAAGCAACAGGTTTTACTGAAGATTAATGAGAAAGAAGCAGCCTGTGTTAAGAAAACATGTATATACTTATACATATGTAACATAGAGCAGTCTCCCAGTACCTAAGGGGGTCCTTTGAGCAACCTTGTCCTGTAGAAGGTGTCCCTGCTCATGGTAAGGCAGTTTGGGGTCAGATAATCTTTAAGGCTCTTTCCAACTCAAGTAACTCTATGATAAAGAGAAAGACTTGAAGTCCCAAGACTAAAGCAGCAGCCTGCCTCCATCCCATCACCACCATAAATATAAATTCCCAAGCCCAGCACTAAGCAAAGAGGGTGAAAATAAGACAAGAGGAAATCAGTGTAGAGTAGGAAGGCAGTTCTTAAATTTTCTAAGTGTAGTATTACAGAAGCTTTTCAATATTGTGTAATTTAGACTTGCAGACTGTTAAAACTTTAATTAGAATAATAATAGATTATTAACTTCACATAAATTTTGTTCCCTTATGGCATAAAACAGATTCTGCATCCCACATTATACAAGTGCATTACAATCTGGAAAACTTCGGATCTGAATTAATATTTCTTTGTATCTTATGTCGCTGTGCAAGTTCTGTTCAAAGACCATTGGGACTCTGAGGGCTCTAGTGGGTCTAGGCAGCAGTTTCCAGTATCCCCTGGGCCTCCACAGGTCCAGGATCTGTATTCTGGGGCCATCAGTTGCTGCCTCAGTGATGACACAGCAGTGCTGAACTCTGGCCCCCCACAGCCCTACCCTGCCCATCCGTGGGGATAATGCATCTACCTGGACTTGTTCTCTTCCTGCTCCCAAGGAGGAGTCTGATGCCCAGGGCTGAGTATGCCTCCATCTGCCTCCCACATTTCCCTGCTCCATGAGGCAGTGACACCAGTTCTGGGTGTGATACACTGCACTGGAAGCACCCACACAGATTCCCTCTGGTCTGCAGCTCACCAAGGAGGCATCAGAATCACAGAATCACAGAATGTCAGGGGCTGAAAGGGACCTCGAAAGATCATCTAGTCCAATCGCCCTGCCAGAGCATGATCAGCTATATCAGACCACACAGGAACATGTCCATGTGGGTCTTGAACATCTCCAGAGAGGGAGACTCCACAACTCCCCTGTTCAGCCTGTTCCAGAGTTCTGTCACCCTCACAGGGAAAAAATTCCTCCTCATATTTAAATGAAACTTCCTACGCCTCAGCTTCCACCCATTGCCCCTTGTTCTGTTGTAGGGCATCACCAAGCAGAGCCTGGCTCCAGCCTCCTGGCACTCACTATTTATGTATTTATAAATATTGAGGAGGTCACCTCTCAGTCTCCTCTTCTCCAAGCTAAAGAGCCCCAGCTCCCTCAGGCTTTCCTCATAACAGAGATGTTCCATTCCCTTAATCATCTTTGTGGCTCAGTGTTGGACTGTCTCAAGCAATTCTATGTCCCTTGTAAACTGAGAAGCCCAGAACTGGCCTACAATTCAGCCCTTACTGCACTCTGACAATTACTACCTTAATCACTCTGAAAAATATGACTACGAACAAAAAAAGCATTATGTTTAATAAGACATTCTCTTCTCACTCAGAATAAATAAATGAAGTTAGTGTCTAAACAGAGTAAATGTTAATTGTAAATTAATGCAAAGGTGAACAATTTATAAATGAAGTTTCACCATCTTTTCCTTTTGATTTTATCTAAAAGGTCAAGAGAGGTTAAAATAATACTTTTAAAGAAAGGTCAGATCCTAAGTGAGATGAAAACAAATCTCTGGGAAGGAAGATTGTTCTTTCAGTATACAAACTGATTCAAAGTCCACTTAGAATTTACCAAGAAAAAGCTACTCCTGCAGATTACATGTTGACAGCATAAAGTAGGCAGTAAGTGAACTTTTTAAGGTATGAAGCAGGCATCCAGTGCAAAACAAGAGCTTGCCTCAGGAAAAGCTCTCCAGTGAGATGCACCCAGTAATTTGCTAATAAACAATTTCAAGACGTCTTGAACTAAATGCTTACACACTAAAATAAATGTCAAAAGTATTCTTAAGAATTACCTAGGCATTGCCTCAATAAGGATTTCAGGCAATTCTGCTCCACAACACAATGACAGTAATGAGAGACTTCCCTTTCAACAGCCAACATGGTTACTAATATCCAAGACAGTTCCTGCAAGCATCTTTCCTCAGCAGTGCATTACGTTGTACAAGTGCTCATAGAAATCTACAAGAGAAAGTTGTACTGAAACATAGAATCATAGAATCATAGGATGGTAAGGTTGGAAGGGACCACAAGGATCTAGTTCCAACCCTCTGCCATAGGCAGGGACACCTCCCACTAGTACAGGTTACTCAAGTCCTCATCCAACCTGGCCTTGAACACCTCCAGGGAGGGAGCAGCCACAGCCTCCCTGGGCAACTTGTTCCAGTACCTCACCACCCTCTCTGTAAAGAACATCCTCCTAACATCCAGTCTAAATCTTCCCTCTGCCAGTTTAAACCCATAAAGTGAATTTAAAGTTTAGAAACAGCTTTTGCTGGGTCTGTATACAATATCAGAACTCATTAACTAATCGCAAATGATGCCATTATTAAAACCTAAACTTGGAGAATTTTAAACAGAAGTTCTTTAAAATGAAAGAGGCTCAATAAAATGCAGCAATTTTTCTTCTCTCTGAGTCGACTGTGTCATTCTGAACACTCTCATTATGTAGGTGTATTATTGTTAATGAAAGACATCTCAAGAGTGTAAAGGTGAAGAATCCTCTTTTCAGAAAATATAGCTCAGCATAAGATAAAGCAGAGCTGAACGAACCCTGAGTGTCAAAATCCACCCAAAAAAAAAAAAAATCACATTGTCACAGAAGTAAAGTTCTTCTTATGCCTGAAGGGAAAAAAAATAAATAAATAATTTGCTAAGAAGCTGCAGTAATTTCCTTGCATTCTCTGAAAAGAGGATTCCTCTACCCATTGCAGAAGCATGGTAGTTTTGACAATACAAGTTCAGGGACTGAAGTTACTGATTTATAATTCTCAGAACGAAATATCTGTCTGAAAAAGAAAAAAAAAAATCTATCATCTGTAAAATAAATTACCAATGCAACCAGAAATTTATTTACACTGCCCTAAGCTGACACAGCCACAACCTTTATTTAAGTAGCAATTTTTTACAGAGGTAATGCAAGTAATGCACATCTTAATTTCTCCCAGAGAGTCTTCAGATCATGAGTGTGATTGTAGTTAAAAGCTATTTCAGTATGTAGCCACATCACATGGATTAAAAGATCTACATTGGTTAGTCTATAGTTGCACTAGGTATATAATCTCCTCCACGTATTGCATATTATACATATTCTAATAAATGGAAATCTAGTCAGTGTAGTCAGAGAAATGTGCTGTAATTCATCTGAAAGTACACACCTTAGGCAGGACACAAGAGCTGCCTGTATGTTGTTTGCTGTCATTTCAGTTGTTCTTTCCTGTCCCCTAGTTCCTGTGCCAGAATGGCATGGTCTCTTGTAAATTCTTACTTGACAACACCATGCAGATATCTTGCAGCAGAGCACCTCTCTACTCAATCCCTATCATGAATCACTGCAACTTGCACTGGCAGCTAAGCATGGAGAAGATTCAGTTGCCTATACATAATTTGGGTTGGTGCAGGTTTGCTACTTCATAACACACTGCTTTGAAACACCTTGGCTTGTCTGCCAGAAGAACCTCTGCAGTTCTGCTATGGTCATTAGAATATCTTGCATACCTTGGGCAACTTCACACATCAATGCACATATATTCATGTATAGGTGAACTGTGTCCCACAGCTCCCCAACTTTAAATGGGTATTTAAACAGCTATAGGTGTCTAAGCTATAGGTTACAAAACAGAGACATCTACACTTTGGTGTCTTGGAGGTAAATCTCACCTAAGACTTCATTATGATGGCTGACTCTTCTGGCAATAGTACTGTGTACTGTTTGTTGCAACAGCTTTTAAGAAAACTTTGTGATTCACAGAATCACAGAATGATTGATGCTGGAATAGACCTCTGAGTTCATCAAGCCCAGCCTATAAACTAACACCACCACATCAAACAGACCATGTCACTAAGCACAACATCTTAAAACACCTCCAGGGACGGCGACTCCACTGCCTCCCTGGTCCCTAGTCCATTCCAGTGTCTAATTACCCTTTCAGTGAGGAAGTGCTTCCTAACATCTAACTAAAACCTCCCCTGGCATAGCTTCAGACCATGCCCTCTCATCTTGTCACAAGTTGCCTGGGAGAAGAGCTTGATCCGCACCTTACTACAACTTCCCTTCAGGTGGTTGTAGAGTGTGATATGGTCCCCCCTGAGCCTCATCTTCTCCAGGTTGAACAACCCCAGGTCCCTCAGCCTCTCCTCATAAGACTTTCCCTCCAGTGCTCCACCAGTCTCATTGCATCCATTCTGTTTAAACTGTTAGACATTCTGGAAAAGTGATGAAGACAGTTGTCTCCCTCTGGAAAACTCTTGCCATGATGTTCTGAGGCAGCTTAGTACCATTTTCTTTTGTTCTTTACCTTATTACTAATAGTTTAAAATTCTGAAAGAAAAACCAATTAAATAAAAAAAAAAATCTAAGAAAAGTGTAACTCCAGACATCATTTCTGAATGAAGATTCATTTCTATTCATATACAAAAGAACAGAAGCAAAAAGAAAAGAACAATGGGAAATCAAGCAAAGAAAAAAACCTTTTCAACATCTCTTTTATTCACATTGCATCACACAAGCTGATAGTGCTGCCATTTATGTAATTTCATCTCTACATAGTTGGCTGTCAAATGTTAAGCAGAGTAACCTTTTTCATGCTTGTCAATACGAGCTTGACAGCTAAATTTCATTCTATTCTGAAAAGCTCATGGATACATTTCATCTCTTCATCTGTATTTTCCTATAAGCAATGATACTTAATGGAAGGCAGATCCAATTTTGCACTCAATCAATACATTTGATACTATTGTGTTTGTACTAGAAGCATTCATTTCCACTTAGATTAAAAAGAGGTAAAAGAAAGGTGCAAGGGGTCACAGCATCACAGAACTGTCAGAGTTGGAAGGAACCAGTTCCAACTCCCCTGCCATGGGCAGTGACAACTCACACTAGAACAGGAAGCAAAAGCAGTTAAGGAATTGATCTCACAAATGAAATAAATAGGAAGTACAGGACTACTACTGAAACCTTCCAGAGTTTTAAAGGAGGAAGGAAGGAGAAAGACAGGGAGAAAAGATGCTGGATCTCAAAAGATAGTAAAATTATAGATTCTTAAAGTAATTTTTAAGTATCAAAAAATGAAGAATTATTTTCTGAAAGCCCTTTCATAGTCTGAGTATGCTTGAGAAAGAATATTAAAGTTTGAGTACACCAGCCTGTAAGACTGGAAGCTGTAAAGCCAACTTAACTCCTTCTGTCCACTTAGATAATATGGATCTGTATGTGACTGATGGAGTGCAAAGCACAACTAACCTAAAGCAGTAAGCAAAAGGAAATTTTACAGGAACTGCAAGTGGAGTAAAAAAGCACAACCAATTTTAGAAACAGAAAAAGAAAAAAGGACTGCCACTGCCAAGAAACACTGAAGTAGAAGCTTCACAAAAATCCAAAGGAGCTTTGGTTCAACTTCAGCCAACAGTGTCTAATTCAAAAGAAGCATTAACAGAGCAATAAAGATAGAAAATATCAAAGCAAAGAACTCAGTGAATAGAAAAGTGCTGAAACATGGGTGATTGGCTAAGCAAGGATAAATGTCTTCTACTTGACATACATCATTGATTATCATTTACCAACATCTTTTAAAAGTTCTATACCTCAATATTTTTTCATTAAAATGCCTATTAATAGTTTCATGTACCTTGGAAAATGTCACTTGTTCTGTATAAGCCAAATTAAACATTTTCACAGGTGCTTCCAAAAAAAATTATCATTAATGAAATTAAAAGGATGTTTGTGAAAGGTTATATAATACTCTGGGTTTTCTATTGATTTTTTTTCTGTCATATGCAGGCAAATTAAGACTTTGCATTGCCTAATTTTTAGTGTTCTCTTCAAATGTCTAGGCCACAGTAACTTTAAATATTACACTAAAGCCTATACCGTGAGGGGCTGCTTTGTGAAAAATATTTTTAAAGTCATTTTCATAAATTTAAGAGGACAGAAGTGAATAAAATATGGTTATTTCATAGCCTACCTAAAAGTGACCATAAAATTTGCTTATTTTATTTGAATGGAACAATGAACAAGGGCTTGTTCATTGGGGTTTTTTTGTTTGTTTTCCGATTGTAATTTCTATAAATGGTGGAGGTGTGATAGTGGGTGGTGAAGAGGGCACATGTGACCAACCAGAAGTCAGGGGGTACCCTGTGTTGGTCACAGCAGGCTCTGCAATGGACCTACCACAACTGAGCCCATCAGCAGATCTCATAACATCTCTTTGAAAATGTATTTAACTCAATCAATATTGAGAGAAAATAACTAAGTCAGAGCAGAAGTGCACCATCTCAGAGCTAGTAACACCCTTAAAGGGGCCTGAGTCACGGACAAACCACACTAGAGCAGGTTCCTCCTCTCAGAGACTGTAGTCCATGGTCAACACATATCAGAGTAGAGGGAAACAGTAAGAAGGAAAGAATGGAAGAAGTGTGGGAAATGAGGAGTAGCAGAAAGGCATTCCTACACCTTGACTTGAATCTCCTGCACTGTCCATCACATCACCCAGAGACAAAATGTAATCTGGAGTAGATGAAGGGGAAGAAAAGGCTTCTGAAATGAAATTAGGTCTGTGAAAGGAAAGAAGAAAAGTATTTTCCCTTAACGTTGAACTATTTGTCTTTGGTTCCTAACACCTAAAAAAATAATTACATGTTTTATATTAAGATTGTTTTGCCCAGGGCAATAACTGAATGATTTTCCCCATCTGCATTTCAACCCGTAAGTTTCCTTAGCCTTGTTCTTCCATTTTCCTGTCTTGTTCCACTGTGAGGATGAGAGAGTCAGCGACCTTGGGGTGCTTTTCTTCCACACAGGGTCAACCACCACCCAAATATACTAGCACAAAAAGAGCAATTGTGCGAACAAAACCAGTAAACCAAGGGAGTGACTAGGTGAAAAGAGTAATGAAGTGCCAAGTAGTGATGAAGTAAGAATTATGCAGTGTTCTGAAGTTCAGGATTTAGAGTCTTTGTCCTTTGAAAAAATATGACAACAGAATAAAGCTAAAGTAGATGAAGTGGTAAGAAATTACTAATTCTGGTTATAATACTGCTACATGCACTCTCCTTTAGCCTACCCCTGGCAAAATCACTCCTCCCTATTACCTGGCAATGCGTTTTCAATTTTCTACTATCAAGATTAATTTTTTATCATATCTGCTTAAGTATGCACATTTAATGATTTTATAAGCCAGAATTATCTACATTCAGCAATATACCATTAAAAACTGAAGAAGTAAACCAAAATGATAGTAACCCCTGCATAATGTAATTGCTATAAACTCAGCTGGTAAAGAGAAAAGATACGTAGTAAATTCAGCCTCCCATACCTACCAACTCACATGTTTTATTTTACTTGCACAACACATATTTTGAAACTAAAAACTGTTCTGTCATTAACAATTACCTCACACTGTCAGCAGGAATTTACATGTGTCATCTGAGGCTGTTCTTTTATCAGCAGCTCCAAATTAACATCTCCACAATCCCAACTACTTCACATATTTTACTGAACTACTTATCACAGTTTCTCAATTGTGAAGGATATATTAAAGAGTTCCTACTCATATCTTTAAACATTCCCATAAACTGGCAATTTCTCAGTAAATAGCTGTAACAGCCCTGGAGCTAAAGTAGGAAGCCTCCTTTACATAAATTAACTAAGAATACACATTCCAGAACATCATTGAACTCAGAAAATCCAAGTAGGTATACACAGTATTTGCCGAAGTCGTACTAAGATCTGTTCTGGCTTTGTACAGAATATGCTATCTGAAGCTGTTACACACAGTTGTAAGAAGTTTGCTATTACAAAAGATCAGTTACACTTAAAAATTAGTCTTAGTTTTTTTGTTAGTTGCGATTTTTACATTAGTTTAGTTTTATCAGATCCTGCAAAAGTTTATGCAGCTAATATCTTCTGGGATACATTCCCTATAGAGAACCGTAAAAGAAATTCCTGAACTGATCTTATTTGGAATGCTATGATTTTTCTTTTCCACCAAATAACTGGAAAAGCACCAAAAAAACCCATAGAAAAGGTAGTAACTGAACCCTGAAGATCCACTGACATACTGTAGATACTGAAAAATGCTATTTACAATAATGCTTGTGAAAAAAGCACACAGTATTACCATACACTAATGAAGTTTGGTTTGTTAGCATTTCAGCATTGGAATGAACTTATTCAAATTGCCAATATTTCAAACTGAATGCTTCAGATACTTTCACTCTTAATAATGCTTGTTCATAAAAACAGCAGATAAGAATCTTACAGGTTGATTAAACCCTCAATAGTACAATGAATTCAGAAACAGGTAATGATTGAATACCATGTTAGTAAATAGAAATTTACTCACTGTTTTACAAACATGACTTAAACAACCATAGGGGCAACCACATGTTTTAATGACCAAACCATTATTTCCATATCAGTTATTGAGTATCTTTCAGACTATTAGGAGCATCTTAAAAACTGGGTAGTTGCACTGAATAAAGTGGGTAGCTGCTATAATTCTTTTTATACCTGGATTTAGATATATTAAATGAACTAGTCATACTCTGACATTCTATAACTTGATGTGATAGGTGCACAGCTGAATTTATCACTAGTCATACTCTGACATTCTATAACTTGATGTGATAGGTGCACAGCTGAATTTATCACTAGTCATACTCTGACATTCTATAACTTGATGTGATAGGTGCACAGCTGAGTTTATCATCTGTGCTAATCCAAACTACAGCTTTAGGAGGATTTCTAATTTTTTTTTTAAATATAAATATATCTATATATACACACATATATACATACATATATTTTTTTATATATATATATATATATACACACACATACATATATATATATATACACACACATACATATATATATATATATATATATAAAAATAAATGGTCCTTCCCTTTTACTTTACAACTTCAGGCACTTTGTTATTAACAACAACAACAACAAACCAAAAATCAACAATAATAAATTTTCTTGGAATGTACCTTGATAGTGAGTACTAAATCCACGGTATCGGTGATTGCTGTCTGTTACAAAATGTAGTCTCAGCCAGTTTTTGTTGCTGATAACTGGAGGAGGTATATTCATTCCAGAGAGCCTGAATTAAAACAAACAGAACTTATTAAAAAATTCAGTCATCATCAGAGTTGAAGACAAATAGATTTTTTTAAAGCTTTGATAATTTCTTGTATGAAAAACTGTTTTCTACAAACACATTGACTGACATGCACTCTGTGTGACTTTTATTTATCAGTGGTGACCTGTACTAGTGGGAGGTGTCCCTGCCTATGGCAGGGGGTTGGAACTAGATGATCTTTGAGGTCCCTTCCAACCTTACCATTCTATGATTCTATGAATAGTGTGTTATGACAAATATCAACAGACAGGATTGTCCACTATGCACAACCATGAGATGGGATACAAATCAATGCTAACCCAGAAACCATAGAGTTAAATTATTGATAAGGCATAGCTCTATCATTACACTGATGCAAGAAAGAATTTATTTATCCAGGTCACAGGTTAGGCAAAACACTGCTCTGGTCACCAGGAAAAGGATTGTAGCCAGTGCCTTTCATGTTCAAGATACAGAACAAGAGAGTTTAGATTATGAGAGCCACTACCTAGAAGTCACTCTCAGGAGTCAACATTTTTAAAAATTCAAGGCATGAAAAAACCATTCCATTTCAGTGTATCTAAAATTAGTTTTTAAAAGTCCATGAAGAGTAAGGAATCATGGTGAATTGACCCCAGTGGGAGGCTAAACACCACACAACTGCTCACTCCCCTTCCTGCCTCCAGCAGCAGAAGAATGAGAAGAGGAAGTGTCAAACCAAGAAAGCTTCTGGACCAAAACAAAAAAAAAACCTCTTTGAAGGTCAGTTTAGTATGTGAAGGAGGAGGGAAAAAAAGGACAACAAAAATAAGTGATACAAAGGCAGTCATTCACCACATCCAACAAGCAGGTCAAGTAAGCCAGTCTCCAAGATATGTCTACCCGCCCCTCACCCCCTCTCCTCATCTTTTACTGCTGATTATTGTGGCTTTGTTCATAAGTATCATGAAAATATAGTGAGCCAGACCTACCACAGTGAGCTGAAGTACAAACGGACAGACCAGTTTGTGACTACTGCCTGAAGTGGGCCAAATGTTCAATGTCAGAGGCTCCCTTGCCTTGGAAGGCAGTAGCTATTCTTTGTTCATCCTGCACTCACCACTCATTTTTCTCACTATTTCCTTAGTGTGTATATGGTTCCTAGATGAGGATGTAGTTCTAATTACCTCACATTATTACAGCCTTCCCTTGAAATTGTGCCAGAAGTGAGTGGGCAAGTGACCTTCATAACAAACTAAAAAAGTCTGCTTCCATTCTCAGGGAAAACCCATTTCTATTGGGGGTCAGCCCTAAGGAATGTGCCTCACTCCACCAATCACATTTTCAGTTGCTTTAATGTTGTTAGGGAAAAAAAAAAAAAAAAAAAAAAGAGGGAAATTTAAANAAAAAAAAAAAAAAAAAAAAAAAAAGTGAGGCATCTTTAATGTAAACTTTATTCCCAGAATCACTTCTAGATTACCTTACTAAAAGCAAACCACCTGATTGCTTAAATAAATTGTGAAGAAGCCCATGTAGGTATTATTTTGTGAAGAAGACTTTTGAAAGAACAACAGTTTGGAGATAGCATAGTTGGAAAAAAATGGAAAGCATGCTATCTGGAAATAGAATAAAGACCACATTCCACACTTCTGAGTGCTACCAACCTCTTTCCCTGAGGCACCAATATAAATGAAAGTATGCTTGACTGGCACCACAGGTTATTAAAGCTCCTTAACATGCTTGCTTTAGAATGATTTTGTACTATGGAAACACAGTAACTTACTTCATTCATTTTAGTTGGAGAACTTTAATGGTAAGGAATAAGCTCAAAATCCTAGATCCACAGAATTTGAATGTCAATGATAAAGAAAAAAAACAATTATGATGATACTATGAGAGTGCAAAAGGATATGATAAATGGGATCTTGTATTAGTAATGTACTAGTTAGCAGTAATATTAGTTACAGAATCACAGAATGTTAGGGGCTGGAAGGGACCTCAAAAGATCATCCATTCAAATTCCCCTGTCAGACAGGACTACCTACAGCAGATCACACTGGATTGCATCCAGGTAGGTCTTGAATACCTCCAGAGAGGGAGACTCCACAACCCCCTTGGGCAGCTTGTTCCAGTGTTCTGTCACTCTAACAGTGAAGAAATTTTTCCTCTTCCTATACCTAAACTTCTATCCACTGCCCCTTGTCCTGTCATTTGCCATCACCAAGCAGAGCTTGGCTCCATCCTCTTGGCATTCACCTTTACATATTCAGAAACATTAATGAGGTCACCCTTTAGTCTCCTCCTCTCCAAACTAAAGAGCCCCACCTCCCTCAGCCTTCCTTCATAAGGAAGATGTGCTACTCCATTAATCATCCTTGTGGCTCTGCGTTGCACTCTCTCAAGCAGTTCTCTGTCCTTCTTGAACTGAAGGGCCCAGAACTGGGCACTAGAGGGGCAATGGGCTAAAACTGGCAGGGGGGAGATTCAAACTGGATGTTAGGAGGAAGTTCTTTACAGTGAGGGTGGTAAGACACTGGCACAGGTTGCCCAGGGAAGTTGTGGCTGCTCCCTCCCTGGAGGTGTTCAAGGCCAGGTTGGATGAGGCCTTGAGTGACCTGTTCTAGTGGGAGGTGTCCCTGCCTATGGCAGGGGGTTGGAACTGGATGATCCTTGAAGTCCCTTCCAACCTTACCATTCTATGTATTTTCCCCGTAAGGCTGCTTCTTAATAAAATGAACTGCAAGTTTATTGACCAGAGAGAGAGAGAAGAGAAAACTTCACCCTAGTCATATAAATATGCTAATAGAGAAAGACCAGTTTTATTTTTAAAACAGTTAATGTCCAGTTAAGTTTACCTATCATATCAATTATTCATTAAAACATCTATCCTTGACAGGTATGGACTATACTTAAGACAATTCTAACTACACACATGCTGCTATTGTCCAAGTTGTAACTAAGTTCACGGTTCCTCAAATCTGATCTTTACAGTTCATTATATCTATGGGATTATTCCCAGAAAGCAGATTTGCAAGCTGACAGCATTTATAAAGGCAAATGGCAGAAAATGATTGCTTATTCTGCTCATATAACTCCCTTTTCTCATGTCAATTTATCTTCTCATCAAGTGATAAAGCTGTTCACCATTACCATAATGCATTGGCAGCCCAACCTACTTCTGTGCCAGCTACTATTCCAAGCGTAGCAACACTGCACCATCTACTATGTTTTCCTAAAATTCAAAAGGAAAAAAACATATACCATAAAGAAAATGCAGCTGTCTGGCTTTTTTTATAGTTCAAAAGATGTAGCTCCCCTCTAAACTGAACAGCAAATTTAAGCCAGACAGTAGGCTTCCTTTCTGCAGCTTTCATAAACTCTTAGAAATATTCATAGGAAACCTTCAGATCATTCACTGTGAACCAGAGATTAAAGAAACATACCACTATGTGTAGTCAACAACATTTACATTAGTCTGTTATCTCATGTAAAATGTACCTGAAAAAAAAGTGCTTACTGAAGTAATGTACCTTTGTTGCTAATCAAGGGATTAGTAAAAGTGTAAGACTATGCATGTAGATGTCTCAGTGAGGTTCTTATCTTTGCATCTTACTTGTTTTGCAACTGATGGTAAATTAGGTTACAGAAAAATTATGGCAGTAACATTTTTCAGAATTCAAATTTTATTCTTCTTGCACTTCATTACATCTCCATTGCCTTCTTTTTGATTCTATTTAGGAGGCAATTTTCATGAATCACTTTGCTTTAGGCTAACTCCACTCCTGAAATAAACCAGGATTTTATTTTCCCTCAGAAAAATCTAACGCACAATTCTCACCCTGTGTTGCAAAGTGGAATTCAGGGTTGGTTTGTCTGGGTATTTTAATAACATAGTGCACATCCTTCATTTCTTCCAGAGTCATAACAACAAAATACTGCATGCTAACATCTGAAATGCACACTACCAGCTGGCTATAACCTTGACAAACAGCTTTAAAGTCCTTGTTCCATATCAAACTGTATGTAGTTACTAGGAACTATACATTTTAAAACTTAAGTTTATACACAGAAATTAGAAAGAACTGATGTCTTCTTTAAAGACAGGTAAGATGGTAAATAAGACAAAAATATCTGATTTTGTACAAATTGCAGCTATGGTATTCCTCACTCTTTCAGAAATGACAGCCAAACTATTTAACAACTACTTTCATTCACACTGTCGCTTTGTTTTTTTTCATATATTGTTTATGTGCATTGACTGCCTGTCATCTTAAATGGTTCAGAAGCTTATTCTGGCTTAGTCAGATAAAAATATAATGTACAACATACAAAAGTAGTAATTTAGACATAATATGGACATGAAGAGATAAAAAGTGCCCAGACTGCAAAGGTCCAGCAAAAAGCTCAAAATCAGATCAGCTAATAAATGTGTAAAAACTTCAAGGAAGGATACACATTCAACAAAATACATTTATTCTGTATGGAAAGAGTAGAATTTAAGCTCTGTAACTTATTTATTTGGAGTGGAAACCACTGTCAGTCAGGAATTTTTAGTGATTTGCAAAATGTGCCTTAACTTCAAGCAAGAACAAGCATGCAAGCCCCACTATACATGCTTTAGTTTAAGCATAAAACATGTAAGAAAAAAAAAATCCAAATAGAAAAAGCATTGCTGCTGCAAAAATATAGAAATTACTCATACAACTGGGTTGATGAAAAGCTCAACATAAGCCTACAGTGTGCACATGCAGCCCAGACAGCAACCGAGTGCTGGGCTGCAGCAAGAGCAGTGTGGGAAGCAGGGCAAGGGAGAGGATTCAACCTCTTTACTCTGCACTCCTCAGACCCCATCTAGAGCACTGTGTACAGTTCCGGAGCCCCCAGCACAGGAAAGACACTGAACTATTGGAGAGGGTCCAGAGTAAGCCATGAAGATGCTCACAGGGCTGCAGCAGCTCTGCTATAGGGACAGGCTACAAGATTTGGGGCTCTGCAGCCTGGAAAAGAGAAGGTGTCAAGAAGACCTTATAGTAGCCTTCCAATATCTGAAGGGGGCCCACAGGAAGGCTGGGGAGGGATTATTCACAAGGTCTTGGAATGACAGGACAAGGGGCAATGGGTTTAAACTGGAAGAGAGGAGATTCAAACTGGATGTTATGAGGAAGTTCTTTACAGTGAGGGTGGTGAGACACTGGCACAGGTTGCCCAGGGAGGTTGTGGCTGCTCCCTCCCTGGAGGTGTTCAAGGCCAGGTTGGATGAGACCTTGAGTGCCCTGTACTAGTGGGAGGTGTCCCTGTCTATGGCAGGGGGTTGGAACTAGATGGTCTTTGAGATCACTTCCAACCCTCCCATTCTGTGATTCTATGAAAACCTTCTCATGAAGCATATATTTCCTACATTTGCCCATAAGCCAGGAGCCTCACAGAAACTGAATTGATCAAAAATGAAATGTGAGGTAAATACCTCATCTATAAGTACTTCTGAAATTCATTCTACCAAAGTCTTAGGCAAACACACACTTAGCATGACTAGGAGCACACGTATTACTCATATGCACTGCAAAATAAGTGCTTGTTTTGTTACTAACTGCAGTTGTGTGGAACCTTTCTCATGGGTAGTATTTGCATGTTGAATCAAAACTACTACATCTAAAGCTTTGATTAAAAAGGGCAAAGTATCACATATTTTGGTAAGGCCTATCATGCAGTATCCATACAGATGCTAGTGAGGCTAAATACTTACACAGCATTACACAGAAGACTGTAGCCTTCTGCCTCTTTGCAAGGGAAGACCTACCCAACAGAAAAGCAACTAACCTGTGACTTAATCTTCTGGTTAAATCTTGTTTAAACTAGAGAGTTCTGTTATATTAAATATGAAATATCAAACACTTCAAGCTTATTGTGTTTCCTATACTTGTATACAACTTGTACTCATTAGCAAAGATTTTTAGTGTCCTTTCCTTCACTCTCCCTGACAGCCTTAATTTCAAAACAATTCTTGTGCCTATAAAGAACACATCCCTACAGAGTAGGTGTAAGGACACTCATTTGTGGATACAAGGCAAAATTTCAGGTCTCTGATTTAACAATCTGTTAAGAACTCTCTATAAAGAACTAGACTCATGTTAAAGAAGCAAAGCTGAAACTAACTGAATCTTTAAGACAATGCTTGATTTGAAAGATCCTGGAGGATAAAGTTAACATATCACTCATTTCATCAACCCAGTAAGAACTTACATCAAGAATCAGAAACTAACATGACCATTTGGGTCAAGCACTAACAAGTGAGTTTTTTGCAGGACTAGGCCTATCAATATCCTTTGTTTCTAATTCTGGTGATGAGATAAATGAGTCTTAATGGCAGTCATTATAGATGTGAATGATTATTGCACAACTGGCCTTTTTCCTCACTTTTCTTTTCCTGGAAATGTTCTGTCCAAATTACATTAAATCATTCCAACGAGGACATGGTAATGTATATTGTCAAACAGGCAAAAAGACCCCCAAACTCTCTACCTATTACAAAATACACTGTAATCTAATCTAAGATCTCAAGATTTGATTTTTTTGAAGATATCAAATAAATATTACAAATATTTTCAGTTATCTCTGGATAACAAGGAAGATCAACAAGGTGGATAATTGCTTTATATTGTTCTTCTATGAAAGTATATCTAACAAAAATTCAATTTAAATGAAAACATTGTAAGAGCTGTGGATTTCCTAGAATTTTAGTTGCAGCATTACACTTATGCAGTTTTAACATATAATACTGATATAGTTGTATTACAGAAGACTTAAAGTTGTGTCTGTGGCTGAAGCTATGGACCTTACCAAAGAGGAATATTTCATTTAATTGTATATGCACAACTCAAGCTGTAGGTGGGTATCAGAGTTGCTATTTTGTGTGCATCCAGTATGTCCAAGTCATTAACTATGTGAGTAATTCAGGAATTGACCATCTATTAACATAACAGACAGGCTTGAGAAAATAGACTAATTTAAAAGGTAATTATAATAGCAAAATAGGTGAAGTTAGTCAGTTGTCTCCTCAATTAATGAATAAGAAAAAAAAAACAGTAAAAAAATATATTATATATTATATACTATTTTACATCTCTTATATTACATATTATATATTTTGTATTTTATATATTATATACTGTATATTGTATAACAAGGAAGGGAGACGAGTTAACCTTCTGCGCTGCCATCCTTCAATGTCTAGTTATGGTGGATTGGGAAATTCACACACACACTCCCCAACAGAATTTACCAGATCAGTTCAGATGGCTTGGAAGTAAGATAAAGTTATATTCTACAACAAAGCTAAATTTACAACTATATATATATAAAATAGATTTACATGTATTCACAATTATAGAATCATAGAATGGTAAGGTTGGAAGGGACCTCAAGGATCATCTAGTTCCAACCCCCTGCCATAGGCAGGGACACCTCCCACTAGAACAGGTTACTCAAGGCCTCATCCAATCTGGCCTTGAACACCTCCAGGGAGGGAGCAGCCACAACCTCCCTGGGCAACCTGTGCCAGTGTCTCACCACCCTCACTGCAAACAACTTCCTCCTAACATCCAGTTTCAATCTCCCCTCTGCCAATTTAAACCCATTGCCCCTTGTCCTGTCATCACAAGACCTTATATACAATTCACAAATAATACAGAAATCCAATCTTTCCCCCTGAACAAAGAAAAGCCCAGAAGGGGACAACACCACCTTCTTCTCTCCCCCCAGACAGAAAACCAGCAAAATCTCATGTGTTACCTGGTCAGTCAAGGTTAATACACAGTGTGGAGGAGTTAGAGAGATGAAGGAACAGTGACAGAGCCAGTGCCCTAAAGCCACGAGTGTCAAATTGTTTATATATTGGTTTTTTATACTAATCATCAAACCAATGAATGGTATAGACATTATCATCATTTTCTTTTCACAACCAATGCTATGATTTATTTACATTCTGCACTGCACTTTCAATAAAGTCCTGCTTTCTCTTGTTGGAATTTTCCAATGAGCCTTGAACTACCACACTAGTCCTAAAGCATGACACAACATGTCTTTCAGAGGAGAAAGTAAACAGGGTTAATTCAATCTCGGAGGAAAGGAGACAAAAATTCTCCCTAAAGTCNAAAAAAAAAAAAAAAAAAAAAAAAAAGCAAGAAAGAAGCATCCAAAACAAGAGAGTCTAAAATATAACACTCTATTAGCAGTTTGAAGGTAATACATCATCTAAGTTTCAAGCTGTTTAAGGCACAAGCCAGTGAACGGTGTGGTTCCTAAAGTCAGTTCATGTAACACTCTCTGTAGTAGGACTAAGCATTATTTAACCAAGTATGATGACACTGACAAGTTTGAATCTAGATAAAGCCTTGATTGCTGTTTTCAAATCTCAGACCTGCAGCCAACTGACTGACAAAATGTCTTTTATTTTTAGAACAATAAATTACTACTCTTCAAATTTAACCTAATGAGCTATTTAGAACAAACTAAGGTTTTAGGTAGAAACTCCACTGTAATCATTTGTTTATGATATATGTAACAAATGAAAACTTAAATAAGCCAATGCTTGGGAAAAAGGGAGGAAAAGTTCTACATTATGTCATTTGTTCTATAAAGCACTTTAACAATCTATTGATTAATTTCATTCAGCTAGAGGGATAAAAATATTTCACCCTGTGACTCTTTGTCAAGTTCATTATGATGCTTGGAAGATGAAAACTGTTTGCTTTAAAAATGTCATTATTGAAATATGTGAGAGCCCTGTCACGCCTTTGCAACGTGGAAAAAGTTCAGTTTTGAAGTTACTGTCATATAAAGCAAGTCTACAAGAAACCACTGTACAATCATTAAGGACTGGATAGAGGTCCAACTGGTGATTAATGAAAGTCTGTAGTACTGTGGAGATGAAATGCTGAGAAGTGCCAAGATTAAGAAATACTTTAACTTCAGAAGTAGATTGAATCTTATAATGCCAGATATTCACATCCCAAAGATTCTCCGATTAATCTGTTGACTTGGCAGAATAATGGAGTACCATGAAAGGTACATGGAAGCTTCCAAACACATACTGAAATGTTAGCCAATGACACAACTAATGCACTGTTTGTGACAGAAGAAATAAACAGAACACTGATGGGCAGTGTTGTGTCCTGATTGCCTGAAGGACTACTATAAAGTTCTGATATTCATATAGATGTTAGGGACTTTGAAGGAGTCATTATTCGTAAATGTGATACAAATACCTCATATAAAATATGGTCTCATACTTAGAAGTCATTTTTTCTGGGCAGGTCATAGAATCAATATAAAGACATTTAATAGGTTGCCTGAAATTAAAAAGTCTGATTAACAGTACTAGTAACTTCCCTCATCTTCTGAAAAGCAGTCCTTTCTCTCTGATGATATGATCTCAGTGTCCTGAGATCAGTACTTCATTCTTTCCAAAACAGAAAGGGAAAATGTTTACTGTGAGTCATAGAATCATAGAATGCCAGAGATTGGAAGAGACCCCCAGAGATTGAGTCCAATCTTTGAGGGCAAATCTTAGGGGTTGGTCACAGAGGAAAGCAGCATCCTGAAGTCATTCCTGGACAGCTATTAATGATAACATTCCTCTTCCAAAATATTGAATTATCTTTGGGCTATCTGATGTTTTCTTAAAAGAGTCTGCTTTTATCTCATCGATTTTCAGTCTTCTTCAAACCAAGTTAACAGAGGATCAAGGTGTTACATAGCAACTGCCTAGGGTTGTCAGATCATGGTCTGACAGTCACCTCTTGACCGGTAGGCAACTGTCACAGCTCAGACAATCTAAAACTAGCTCAGACCAAGACAACTCGGAAGAATCCTAGACAGATCCCTGTCAGATCAATACAAAGCCCGTGGCCACTTCTCAGTAATAAGGCAAATGTCAGATTTCCTGGGATGCCAGTATTGCTAGATTCACACTGAAGAAGCCCAGAGTCATCGGAAACAGGAAAGAAAGAGCACTTCTCCCTGCAGCTAATTCTCTACTAACTTCTCTCCTAACCTTTAGTACTTCTTGCAACCACAGTAGTTAAAATGAAAAGCACATATAGGTATGCAATCTTCAAACTGGTGAAATACTTCAGTTATATTTTCTACACAACGTAAAGGCAAATTGGCATGCAACTCCGGCTGGAGATAGCTTAAATTATAAGTCAAATTACTCCCACTCTGCAGCAAATTTAGGGACCCCATGGGTCTTGTTAGAAAATGTACTTTTATAATCTGAAAGTTTTCCTAAATATCTGCCACTCTAGTTACTCATAGCTAGGTATTAAATCCAAATGCAAAGGTATCTTAAAAGAGCTGTTGCTTAACATTAGAATAAAAATTCAAAATGCTGTTGTGTTAGGTCTGAGTCAGTTACTTCATTTCATCTTTTTTAAAGGTGATAAGACAGTGAAAGTCCTGAAATGCCTCTGAAGAACAACTCAATACAAACTAAGAGCATAAAAATTACGCAGCTCTACTCAAAGTGCAGGTGATATTTTTGAGTTCACTATTTTCTGCCTCTGAAAATGTATCAAGGTAGATATTGAAATCTGTCAGAAAAGGCTACTCTTATTGCATAATTAAATATAATTGCTGTCATGAAATCCATGCACATTACTCACTGACCCATTCATCTCACTTTTAATTTTATTTTTTTTTCTAACTGATATCTTGCTCAGTTACATTTTGTGCAACTTTCTTCAGTATCTCAAACACCTGGTCTCCTAATTCTACAGAATTCATCACATTTACATTTTAAAATTGCCTACATTTATCTGCAGAGACCTTCCCCTCTTCTGCAATGTCTGCAAGCTAATAAATATCTTACTTGATAATTATATAGAAATTTCATCTCAGAGTGCTTAATAAATATCAATAAACTGTAAAAATCCTTTCTTGCATAAAAAGAAAATTCTAAAGCATATAGAGAGGTATGTTGCTCAGCACAAAAATCTAGGACAAAATGGGAAAGGAAAAAAAAAAAAATGTTGTCCAAGAGCAGCCAGAGGAGAGGAGTAAGAATGCAAAACAACTCTGTACATACTAAGGTCAGTGAAGGAAGAGAAAGTGCTCCAGGCACCAGAGCAGAGATTTCCCTGTAGCTCAAGATGAGTCAGGCTGTCCCCTGGTAGCCCATAGAGGCTAACAATGGAGAAGTAATCCACCTGCAGCCCACCAAGGGCCACATGACAGAACAGGTGGATGTGCCTGAAGGAGGCTGTGACCCTGTGGGAAACTAGCCATGGAGTGAGCTCCTGGTAGAACCTGTGAACTAGGGTGGAGCTCTTGCTGGAGCAGGTTTGCTGGCAGAACTCACGACCCCATGAAGGACTGCACCCTAGGGAAGCAAGTGATGCTGGAGTAGTTTGTGAAGAACTGAAGCCCAAGGCAAGGACTCGTGTAGAAGTTCATGGAAGTTCACTGTCTCACACAGGTGGTACCCACATTGGAGCAGGGGAAGAGTGTGAAGAGGAAGGAGCACCAAAGACAAGTGTTGAAATGACGACAACCCTCATTTTATGTCCACCTATACCACTCAAGGTGGGAAAGGTAAAGAAAATCAGAAATTAAGAAAATCAGAAATTAAGAAGGAAGGGGTTTTAAGATTTGGGTTTAGTTTTCATCGTATTTTGACTTGATTGGCAACAGCATCACCAAGTCTGTTTTGACTATGATAGCAACTGGTAAGTGATCTCCCTTTCCTCATCTAAACCCAAGAGTCTTTCATTATATTTTCTGTTCCTTGTCCAGTTGAGGAGGGACAGTGACAGAGCAGCTTGGTGGGCAGCTGCTGTCCAGCCAAGGCCACACTCATGGACTGACAATCAAATAGTAGAAGTAATATGGTTATCATACCAGGGGACATAAATTGATTTTAGCTAATCATTTTTCTTCTTCCTTTAATACAGCTAACTGCTGCAGCATAAGATAGTTAATCGAGGAAGCAGCATGTAGAAATGTAAGTTTAGTTCTGGTTACAATAGGGATGTGTCAATTGCTGCAGCTTTCTGTTGCTGACTGTTTTTACAACATAAGAAATTAGTGAGAAATTAAAAGTGTTATGTCTTCAGAAATGCCTCACTCAAAAACTGATGTGCAAGCTTTCCTTAATGTATCAAGTTTAAAGAAGAAGACAAGTAGAAGAACTCAAAGATCTTTAACCCTAAAAAAAAACCAAACCACAAACAAACAAACAAACAAAAAAAAACAAACCAGGAATTAAAGGCAACGAAAAATGCATTAAAAATATTTTGTTTTCCTTATTTTTGCAACAAAAGAAGATAGTTGATGTTTGTAGCACTTTGCATTTTTAAGTGAAGACTGTAGAAGACTGGGCTAATTTTGAAATTAGCACAGTAATACACGTGAAATACAGACTGTCATTTACAGGAGGGAGCGCTAAATTATTCATTAGTTCTTTCTGGCACTAAACTCTGCATCTATGAAGATTATATTGAACCTTTAAAAGTTCCATGAGTTGCTTTTCTCTTCTGAAACACTGACTTTATTACTGCCTGCATAGACCGGTCTTAAAAATGTCTGCATTTATCTCTTCTATTCTTTACAAACAGCCTCTCGAGATGAGCCATTCCTACAGCAGTTGAGCAGAGCAACAGAGATGCAGATGGGGTCTTTTTCCCAAAGCCAGGTTACACCTGGAGAGTGGAGCAATCCCCCTCACTCAGCTGGCCAGTCTCATGAGATAGGTGGGCAGAGCTGCAGCCAGAGGGTTGTTTAAACACCCTAGGAGCAAGGTCAAGGTAAGTGGTGTGTGAGTCATCTGGGTATTTTTTGCAGAAGGTCTTGTGGGCAGGACCAACCATAGTTGCTACCTGGGCCAAATTTGTTGTGAAAAGAAATATGGATGCCCAGACAGAGGTCCTAAGCAAACACGCAGCTGTCCAGGTCACAGGTTGCAAGGAGTGCCACAGCCTTGCTCTGGCAACAAGCGGCAACTATGAGAACTGTGGCCTCTGTTCTGAACAGGTGGCAAATCTGCCTTGTGGCAAAGCTGTGAGAGGAAGCTGAAAGGTTGAGGAGTATCAGGGGAAGCCAAACAGACCCTTCTCACAGCAATCTGCTGTCTCCCTGGAGCTTAGGTTAGGGACATCACTAGGAAACTTACTAGCCTGGTGCAGTCACTGAACTTCAGAGGTTGGAAGTGACCTTCAAAGACCAGAGTCCAACCCCCCTGCCAAAGCAGGATCACCTAGGGTAGTCCACACAGGAACGCATCCAGGTGGGTTTTGAAAGTCTCCAGAGAAGACACCACAACCTCTCTGGGCAGCTTGTTCCAGTGCCCCATCACCCTCACTGTAAAGAAGTTTCTCCTCATGTTGAGGTGAAACCTTCTGTGTTCCAGTTTGTACCCACTGCTGTTTGTCTTACTGCCGATGACCAGCAAAAAGAGATTGGCCCCATCCACTTGTCACCCACTCCTCAGATATTTGTACACATTGATAAGATCTCTCAGCTTTCTCTTCTCTAGATAGCCGATAGGGTTTCTCGGTCTCTGTAGGGGAGATGCTCAAGTCCCCCAGTCATCCTTGGGGCTCTCTGCTCGACTTCTTACAGCAGGTCCCTGTCTCTTGAACTGAAGAGTCCAAAACTGGATGGTTGTGGTCTCATCTGGGCACAGTAGAGCGGTAGAATAACATCCCTAGACCTGCTGGTCACACTTTTCCTGGTGCACCCAGGAATCGTTTGCTCTCTTGGCCACAAAGGCACATTGCTGGCCCATGCAGAACTTGCTGTCCACCAGCACTCCAAGGACTTTCCCCACAGAGCTGCTTTCCAGCTTTCCCTTGCACTATTACCCGTTATTGATCTTCCCTGTAGGTCGAGAGAGAGTAATGATTGTTACTCCAAGAGCAATTAAAGGAGACTTCAGGGGGTTGGGATGAGTGGTGAAAGATTCTGGGGTACAGGTCATTTTTTCTTCTGATCTTCCAGTCACAGGTAGTGACACTGGAATGAACAATCCAATGCAGTCCATTAATACATGTCTCTCTGCCTGATGTCACCCCAAATTTGGGTTCTCAACTATGGTATGGCCTGCACAGCACCAGGGTTGTTAACACCAAACTGGAGACACCTTCCTCAAAGTGGAAAGAAGATCTTCGCTCAGGAGATTGTAGGGCTGACCGACGTGGCTTTAAACTAGGTGTGAAAATTTGGCACTTCCTTAAGAATTCCATGCCTCCTGGATAACCCTAGACTATCTACTTGATGTATACTACAGACCTTTGTTTTACTTAGAACCAAAAAGCAGTGACATTTTGTTGTGCAGCAGATGTACTGAAGAAGAAAAGTTTTGATTTTTTTCAAGAAATCAGTATATGTAACAGACACAGGAAGTGACAAAATATCTAAGAACTTATTTTATAATACTACTTGGTATCCAGATCAACCAACGTGTTTTAAGTAATTTCACACATTATGTACTATATGTTTTCCAAAGTCAAAGATCAAAAACGTGGTTTCAGTTTTAGAACTATACTCCTATGTGACTTTAGAACCTAACCTATCTTGAACTACACATCAAACTACAGTCAAAGCTCTTTTAAAGTACTACCACTGTAAATCTAATGAACAAATTGTTGCTAATTAAGCTTTCCAAATAATTTTTCCCTAACATATGGGGGGAATACTTCTGCATAACTGAATACATCAATCTAATTTAGGGAATATAAGTGACAAACCAAAAAGAAAAAAAAAAAAAGAATATGGTCTCAATCTGTTCTCTACATGAGCAGTTATTCAATTAACGTTATAAGATTTTATGTTTTGTAAACTGATGAGTACTTCCATATATGAAATTATATTATTTGAAAAATTAAATTTAAATATATATAATGACTTTTGCAGAAAAAAATATTAAATCATCATTTTAACCTCAGGACTGAATACATAAAATACATTCAAGAGGAACAGAATGCACATTTAACTATGCAAGACATTAATTTTTTCTGTATGTCATTGCTATTACCACACTAACAATTGTTATAAATTGTTTAAGAATTATTTTAACTGACAGCTAGTTCAAAAGATTTCAGTTTAACAGCTTGAAAAACTCAACAGCAATTAAGTAATATTCTAATACAGGCAATTAACTATGTAGGTGGTAGTACAAATTAACTCAAATGACGAAACGCTTTTTATAAAGCTGAGACTTATTAGATAGGCTTTTACTATACCCCTAAGTAGTAAGGACAATTACATAGAAACTGAAACTGATGTTTCAAAAAATATGTAGTTTTCTGATGTGGGATGTTTTCTCATTATAAATTTTTTAAAAAAAAAAAATATTTCCTCTAAGCTATGTTTGATTTCTGTATTGATAACAAGAAAACTGACTTTAATGTGGCCAGCCAATTACCATTGTTCACATGCCATTTGGCTGTTGTGCAGAACCCTTAATGAACCAGTTCAGAGCTTAATATTTTACTGGGAAGCATCACTGTTATTTATGGTTCCATCCTCCTTTACTGGTAAACTTGTAATACATTTAAACCAATATAAAGGAAGTTCTTTACAGTGAGGGTGGTGAGGCACTGGAACAGGTTGCCCAGGGAGGTTGTGGATGCTCCCTCCCTGGATGTGTTCAAGGCCAGATTGGATGAGGCCTTGAGTAACCTGTACTAGTGGGAGGTGTCCCTGCCTATGGCAGGGGGTTGGAACTAGATGATCCTTGAGGTCCCTTCCAACCTTACCATTCTATGATTCTATAACCAATAAGAGTATGTGTAATAGTCACCCTATGATTCTATAACCAATAAGAGTATGTGTAATAGTCACCCATTTCTCAAGTACTGTGATGGTATTCTACCAGGCTGAAAAACGACAAAGTGTATAATTTATTTTTTTTTTCCTTCTCAACTGAACTCAATCTTGAAAGAGGTTGATAACAATTTTAATTCTTCTATTTGTTTTGCAAAGTGCATCTACACTGAGATGAAGAATTACAGAGGCCAGCTTACCAAAAATACTGTTACTACTGCTAAGTCAACAAATAGATAAGGAAAGAAAAAGGTGGTGTATTTGAAATAAAATCCCAACCAGAAAGTGCTGTGGGCGCTCAGTTTGGGATGTTATATCTCACAGATTAAAATGGAAATTTCTAGCTAAGTGTAACTAGTCATAACCCTCCACACAAGATATAGTGAGACCACATAGACAGTCCTCTGTATAGAAATTCTTTTAGAGAGAACCTGTGATCAACAGTTGTGATCAACACTGCTTCCTCAAGCTCTCTGCTGAAAGGACTTCATGCCATTCACTTTCTGACATTCTGAAACTCCCTGAATTCTACACCAATCCTTACTAGCCCAGCAGTCCATTCCATTCTGTTCCTAAATATACACATTTGTGATACAATAAGGGTTAAAACAGATCTAGAGACAAAGAGGTGAATGTGCCTATGACTTTAATCTGGATGTTACACCTTTGCAATAGGTTTGGAAATTACAGCTGCAATTAAAATATCAACATCTATACCACAGAAAGAACCATTACTGATTGATTAATTACCATTACCATTACCTGCAGAAGCATTTGCCAGGATCTTCTGCTCTGGCCCCAGTTGCCTCCCTGGCCCTGCTCACAGACCCTACCCTGACCACTCTGTGCTCAGTTCTACCCTGCAGACACCTCCTGCCAGCAGGGCCCTGCCCAAGACCATCATTTGGGTTACTCCCCAAAAGAAGATCACATAAGATCAAAACCCTTCCAAAGTACTTTAAAAGGTTAAACACTGGGGGGGGGGGAAATCACCAAAATCCATACAAAACTCATCAAAACCTTTAATATTTCATTAAAAGCTCTTAGAATTTTTTTGTTCCTTCTTTCCTTCTTGTTTCTTTCTTATCTCTTTCCATCTCTCTCTCTCTCTTTTTCTCTCTTTTTTCCTCTCTCTCTGTTTCTCCCTTTCTCTCTTTCTCTTTCTTTCTCTCTCTCTTTCATTTTCAGCAAAACTATCTATTGCCAAAATGAAGTTATGCTTCCACATATCATCTTTTTTATTAATATTATTTTTTACCACACTCAAATAGCAGTAGTTGACTTACCATATTGTAGGTGGCTCAGAACCTTCAACTTCTAAATAGTCATATTTTTCTTCCATTTGGAAATCTGTAAATATGAGTGAGATCGTATCCCCAGGCTCTGCCACAATCGTCCATGTGCAATCCGCATTATTATGATATTCATTAGGAAAGTTGGGACTTGAGATGATACCACTAGATCCTCTCATAGTACCTCCACATGCATCCTCAGCTGTTAAAAAAGAAAACACAAATGTCATTAAAACCACTCCTTAGATATGTGTACTTTCCTGTTGAGAACTGATGTTTAACATGTTGGACTTGGAACACTGCTTCAAAGCTAAGATTTCAATTACTTAAAAATTATAATACTAATGTCAGCACATATTTTTACAATCTACTATATATGATTTTGATAATCATTGTTTCATTCACTTTACAATGCCATGCAAAAAAAAAATAAAATCATGCTTTAAACAAAATATTTCCATAAAGCAAGTTGAGAAACAAAGCATGAACATCCTACCCATCTTATGTAATTGTATTACCATATTTAATTTTAGTGTTCACCTAGCAATACTTAAGTTTGTTCTCCAATCATCTTTTTCCAATTTTCAAACAGCTGATCAGTTGTCAGAACAAAGCCATTCATGGTTGATTTGCCAATTGTCAGCTGTAAGACACTTTCAAAATTCAGTTGGGGCTCTGCAGCCTGGAGAAGAGAAGGCTTCCAGGAGACCTTACAGTAGCCTTCCAGGATCTGAAGGGGACACACAGGAAGGCTGGGGAGGGATTATCTGCAAGGTCTTGCAATGACAGGACAAGGGGCAATGGGTTTAAACTGGCAGAGGGGAGATTTAAACTGGATATTAGGAGGAAGTTGTTTGCAGTGAGGGTGGTGAGACACTGGCACAGGTTGCCCAGGGAGGTTGTGGCTGCTCCCTGCCTGGAGGTGTTGAAGGCCAGGTTGGAGGAGGCCTTGAGTGACCTGTTCTAGTGGGAGGTGTCCCTGCCTATGGCAGGGGGTTGGAACTAGATGATCCTTGAGGTCCCTTCCAACCTTACCATTCTATGATTCTATGAAATAATGACACAGTAGCAATCTGTTTTCTGACATACAATTTTATGCTGAATAAACTAAGTAAATAGTAGAGATTTACAATGTCAGTTCTAACAGCAACAAAACTAATTCTGTGATAAAACAATTCACAAATAGTGATACACAGATTTCACTCAGTAAGGTAAGAAAACATGACTGATGTTGTGAACCTTCTATCTTAACGGTGCATATATTTTTAATAACTCAAAAATTGGTTTTGATGCTCTCATGTCATTTCTTTTTCTATGAGCTAATAAAATTGATTGTGAATGCAGAGCAACTACTTTCAGAAATCACAGGAACATAGAACTGTTTATGCTGGAAAAGACCTCTAAAATCATCGAGTCCAACTACTGACCTAGTCCACTGCTAAACCATGTCTCTAAGCATCAAATCTGCACATCTTTTAAATCCCCCCATGGATGATGACTCAACCAATTTCCCAAGCAACTTTTCAAATAACTTTTATAGAAACACCATGCTACTAGATGGGAATAATGTATCACATTACTTATTCAGTTTATTATCCAAATGTTCTAAGCACACTTGAAAATTAAATCTCTCCTCTGCTTTATTTGAGTGCTAACATGAATCAAATTTGCCCTAAAGCCTGAAAAAAATAGTCAATACTGCTGCAAAATTAATGACAAGAATAAAGGGGGGAAAAAAATAAAAGAGTATAGCATCACAGAACAATAGCTTTCAAGAATTCTGGCACACATAATGACTCACTTCTAATGGAAAGAAAAAAAATAATGATTGCAAGAAACTTCTTAATTACAGTAGTTTAAGAGTTCAAAATACTGGGTTTTGTCTCTTAAAAAGTCTACTAAATTATTATATGTTGAGATAGAAAAAAACACAGGAAAACATAGCTTGAATTTAATCTTACTAATTAGCCACTGCATTTAACCACCACTAAATACAACAAAAGTTTCAAGCTTTGTATTTCCAAGTCCTTTGCTGTAAATGGAATAATAATATAAATAAATAGCCCCCACGACCATGAAAAGGGTGATAAAGGGTTTTCATGCATTAAGGACGTTCAGGAGAATGTTTGTTAATTGGTATTTCACAGAAGTGCAATGTTCATTAAAACAGTAAGTAATATACAGATTGGATGATTTTGAAGGATCTGTATATTGATCTTATAAAAATTAATTGAAGTATGTTTTATCAAGTACTGATTTGAGAATGTTTTTATAGGCAAGGTTTCCTGAATTCGTTATGCGAAGTGGGAAAGGCAAATAGTATGTGAAATGTAATAAGTTTAAAGCAGAAAACTAGAAGTAACTTACAAGACTAAGATCTTTGGAATAGCTTTCTCTCAGACTCAAAAATATTGAAAAATATTATGCTACAGAACTCACAGTTTTTCTTTATACAAAGGAGTTATAGAGAAACCTATCTTAGTTCCTTGCAATATAAAATCCTTTTTCACTACAAAGGTTGCTATGCTCACCAATATCAAAAATAATACAGTGACTGTACTTAAAAGCATAAATTGTGCCAATGTGCATGTCCATTATTTCTGTGCTGCATTCCTTTAGAGACTTTTGCCAAAATGTAGTTTTGTTACCATGGGCAAAATGGCCCAGACAAATCACCACATATTTTGTTCTGATTCTTGTAGCAAATTTGTTACACATCAAATTAACACTAGCTACATTTAACTGCTGTAAATATAACTGACAGCATATCAGACATAACCTGAGCCTCTGTAATGCAAGCATTAGTCCAATAAATAACAGAATTATCGTGCTGTGTTCTTATATTCCTCCAACTATAATGTCATTTACTTGTGATTTATTTGATTAGTCTTGCAGTCATATCCTCGAAAGCAAAAGCTCAGATCCATGAAAATGTTTGACATCTTAAGTTGTGAAGCCACTTGAAAAAAGAATTGATACTCAAGTAAATTGACAAACACTGAAGTTGACTGCAGCAGTTCCATTACTGATATTGTAGTGCATAAGACTGACAAGTAAAAGAAAATGTAATAATTACTTCTATGCATTCCACTTATAGTCCCTGTACTTCTGTGGCATTGAAATAGCATAACTGGCTGGATGTCATCAAGAAACACTGCAAACAAAAGACAACTGCTAAGAACATTTCTGAAGAATAGCAGTGGCCCATCTTCATCAATGCACAACAAATCCAGTAATATGTGAACAAGGAAGAAAGAGAGGAAAGATAATCTTTGCCGTGATTTCTATTCAAAGCATGGAGAATCTCTTTCAGTGCCTTTCCACAACTTTCTTAATTACCTCTGCCAAACTATTGAGGGAGGAGTCCTCAATGATACTAAAGTGCCTACCATTACACTCATTTAAAGCAAAACATAATACCTAAAGAGCAGTTTAAACACCTAAATGCCTTGAAAGAATTGTGTAGCACTTCCTGTTCTTTCCTTTTCCAGTTACCAAATACAGATAAAAACATTTGCAGGCATGGTGAGAAGACAACACTTCAGTGAAGGCTTGACAGACATTATGCAATTACAATTACAGAGATAACACTGATGACGTGTAAACAAAAATAATCTACTTTTAAAATTTGTACCTCACCATTTCAGGTTTGGTTTTTTTTTCACATACTGTGAAAATTTATCTAACTTACAAACTTGCAATAGTGATATGAAGTCATAAATGTGAAAAATACGCTTACTGCTGAGATGTCATTTTTCCAAACATACTTCTCTGATCTTAATCATATGCTGGAAGGGGAAGATTTTTCAAAGAGATATGTGAGTGGAGGCTTGGCTCTGAAAAGCTCTTCAAGGTATTATGAATTCAGATTAAGATCTATGTTTGAATATGCATAAGGGCTCTTATGCAAAGGGAGTATCACTGATATTATGGAGTGAGTGGTGATTATAAGAGTATAAAGGTCTTGAGGGTTTGGGATTATTTTTTTTTTCTTGTTACAGGCATACACTTTTTATTTATATCCATAGTTACATGGTTTTTATTTTCTTTTTTTCTTATTATTTTTAATATATATATCATAAATGTCCATAAATGCACTTAAATAATTTTTGATGGAAATGAATTTAATAACACTATATATTTTATTTTCTAACCATTTTCCAGGCCTGTTGTTCACTGTTCCTTTTTCACAATAAATTTTTAAAGTGCATTTCTCTAGTTAATCTCATTTGATTTTAATTTTCCTGTTATTATTGTATGCTTCAGTATACACAATAGCGTGACATAAATATTGAACTATAATTTTCAAGAAGACAGATGATCAAAGACAGGCAATGTTATCAGTGATTTATGCACCATGCAAATTCATGGATTTCAATGAGAATTCAATGAGATTGTATGGTAGATCAAGCTTTAATCCGGTGCACAATGTTATCTGTTATCCAGCACATCATGTTATCTGTCTGGTATTTATAGTGTACTGAACAGTTAATCTGTGGTACATAACTCATCACAGAGTAACAGACATGCTGTCTAGTCTTGAAAATCATGGAAGACAAAACAAGAAAAGGGGTTTTAATGGGTTTAAACTGGCAGAGGGAAGATTTAGACTGGATGTTAGGAGGAAGTTCTTTACAGTGAGGGTAGTGAGACACTGGAACAGGCTGCCCAAGGAGGTTGTGGCTGCTCCCTCCCTGGAGGTGTTCAAGGCCAGGTTGGACGAGGCCTTGAGTGAGCTGTACTAGTGGGAGGTGTCCCTGCCTATGGCAGGGGGTTGGAACTAGATGATCCTTGAGGTCCCTTCCAGCCTTACCATTCTATAAGTATAGCAGCTTTTCAAGTTCAAGCTTTGATAGTCAATAAAGCTTCTGAGTAAGCCGAGCCACTTTTGAAGTAACCCATTAGGACAGCTGAGAGGCCCTGCAGTAATACCTGTGTACCTTGAACTTTGCTACAGAGACTGTACAAAACTCATGCTTTTTGTACAACCATGGACACACTGTTGCCTGCTCTGATAAATTATAGACAGTCTTATTTCAGAAAATTAGCTAAGCAATCTAAAAGACTCAGCACTCTATCGCCCTTTTTTAAAGTGTTTTACAGTCATTAATTATTGCTCTTAAACACACACATTAATAACTACCTTTCAACTAAAGATTATAATAGATCTTTACATTAAGAAGCAATCCATTCTTTGTGAAATTCCAGTGCTGTTCAAAAGAATTTAACATAGGTGTGGTAGTCTGAGGGATCCTAGGTCTCCCTTAACAAAACCATAGGGACAGAGACCCATCCCAGGGGGACGGATCTGCTCGTCCCAGGATACTGTAATACTGTTATTCTATTCCATCTTTTGGTAACACAGCTTAAAAGATAGTGCCTGACTGATCTCTCCCTCTTCTCTTCCCTGACTTTCTTCCCTTTGCTTCTCTCTGCCACAGTGCACTCTTGCCTCACAGTTCATAAGGGAGATGGCTGGCAGGGAACTGAGCTGCATTGCTGAGGCCCCNTGAAAGAATTGTGTAGCACTTCCTGTTCTTTCCTTTTCCAGTTACCAAATACAGATAAAAACATTTGCAGGCATGGTGAGAAGACAACACTTCAGTGAAGGCTTGACAGACATTATGCAATTACAATTACAGAGATAACACTGATGACGTGTAAACAAAAATAATCTACTTTTAAAATTTGTACCTCACCATTTCAGGTTTGGTTTTTTTTTCACATACTGTGAAAATTTATCTAACTTACAAACTTGCAATAGTGATATGAAGTCATAAATGTGAAAAATACGCTTACTGCTGAGATGTCATTTTTCCAAACATACTTCTCTGATCTTAATCATATGCTGGAAGGGGAAGATTTTTCAAAGAGATATGTGAGTGGAGGCTTGGCTCTGAAAAGCTCTTCAAGGTATTATGAATTCAGATTAAGATCTATGTTTGAATATGCATAAGGGCTCTTATGCAAAGGGAGTATCACTGATATTATGGAGTGAGTGGTGATTATAAGAGTATAAAGGTCTTGAGGGTTTGGGATTATTTTTTTTTTCTTGTTACAGGCATACACTTTTTATTTATATCCATAGTTACATGGTTTTTATTTTCTTTTTTTCTTATTATTTTTAATATATATATCATAAATGTCCATAAATGCACTTAAATAATTTTTGATGGAAATGAATTTAATAACACTATATATTTTATTTTCTAACCATTTTCCAGGCCTGCTGTTCACTGTTCCTTTTTCACAATAAATTTTTAAAGTGCATTTCTCTAGTTAATCTCATTTGATTTTAATTTTCCTGTTATTATTGTATGCTTCAGTATACACAATAGCGTGACATAAATATTGAACTATAATTTTCAAGAAGACAGATGATCAAAGACAGGCAATGTTATCAGTGATTTATGCACCATGCAAATTCATGGATTTCAATGAGAATTCAATGAGATTGTATGGTAGATCAAGCTTTAATCCGGTGCACAATGTTATCTGTTATCCAGCACATCATGTTATCTGTCTGGTATTTATAGTGTACTGAACAGTTAATCTGTGGTACATAACTCATCACAGAGTAACAGACATGCTGTCTAGTCTTGAAAATCATGGAAGACAAAACAAGAAAAGGGGTTTTAATGGGTTTAAACTGGCAGAGGGAAGATTTAGACTGGATGTTAGGAGGAAGTTCTTTACAGTGAGGGTAGTGAGACACTGGAACAGGCTGCCCAAGGAGGTTGTGGCTGCTCCCTCCCTGGAGGGGTTCAAGGCCAGGTTGGACGAGGCCTTGAGTGAGCTGTACTAGTGGGAGGTGTCCCTGCCTATGGCAGGGGGTTGGAACTAGATGATCCTTGAGGTCCCTTCCAGCCTTACCATTCTATAAGTATAGCAGCTTTTCAAGTTCAAGCTTTGATAGTCAATAAAGCTTCTGAGTAAGCCGAGCCACTTTTGAAGTAACCCATTAGGACAGCTGAGAGGCCCTGCAGTAATACCTGTGTACCTTGAACTTTGCTACAGAGACTGTACAAAACTCATGCTTTTTGTACAACCATGGACACACTGTTGCCTGCTCTGATAAATTATAGACAGTCTTATTTCAGAAAATTAGCTAAGCAATCTAAAAGACTCAGCACTCTATCGCCCTTTTTTAAAGTGTTTTACAGTCATTAATTATTGCTCTTAAACACACACATTAATAACTACCTTTCAACTAAAGATTATAATAGATCTTTACATTAAGAAGCAATCCATTCTTTGTGAAATTCCAGTGCTGTTCAAAAGAATTTAACATAGGTGTGGTAGTCTGAGGGATCCTAGGTCTCCCTTAACAAAACCATAGGGACAGAGACCCATCCCAGGGGGACGGATCTGCTCGTCCCAGGATACTGTAATACTGTTATTCTATTCCATCTTTTGGTAACACAGCTTAAAAGATAGTGCCTGACTGATCTCTCCCTCTTCTCTTCCCTGACTTTCTTCCCTTTGCTTCTCTCTGCCACAGTGCACTCTTGCCTCACAGTTCATAAGGGAGATGGCTGGCAGGGAACTGAGCTGCATTGCTGAGGCCCCAGATGGAGAGGGCAGTTTTGGCCTACCCTCGGGCAGACTGAGAGTGGAAGGACTGGAGGATTCCAGAAGGCCTGTTTGGGCTTTTTTCTTTTTTTCTTTTTTTTTTTAAAATGATTCTACCTGATTGCCTTTTGTATATATACTCTTGTAAACAGAATTTCTCTTTAAACTTCTAATCAGTGTGCAGTGTCCTCACTCTTACCCCTGGGAAGGGTAAGAGTCATTTCTGTCCTCCAGTCCAGAGTAGGCTCCCGGCCCCAAACTGGGGCATAGCATTAACTACTGATTCATTTAGAGTGGTGAAAAACTAATTTACCTGGTTTGGCATAGCATACAGGCACATACACCTGTGTCTATAGAAACTCCAACCTTCCACGTAAACATAAGAATAAACATTTTCACCTTGGATGACAGAACACTGGGACAGGTTGACCAGAGAGGTTGTGGAGTCTCCTTCTCTGAGATATTCAACAGCAGTCAGGGTGTGTTCCTGTGTGACCCACTCTGGGTGATCCTGCACTGGCAGGTGGGTTGGACTAGATGATCTTTCGAGGTCCTTTCTAACCCCTAACATCCGTGATTCTACAGAATCTTGAGTCTCCTCTGCTGCCTTAACTAACACCACCGAACTGTGCAGATTTTACGGGCAGCTGAAGAAAATTAGGGCCTTCAAAAATATAACTCTCTATTAAAACATATTTACCATATATCAAAAATAAATTAACCATCTTCATGAATAAAATAATTTTGTGTAACATGAAGTATAATTCTAAAAGTTTTCATATGTTTCTAAATGAAAGGTGCTGTTTTTCACATCCCTCTGACATAGTTAAGCATTGTTTGATGCAATAAAGTGGAACAGAAATTAATTACACAGACAATACTTCTAAAGATTTTCCAAAATCAGAATCCTTTAGCTGTAATCATGATTCTAAAAGAAAAGAAAAGAAAAATAAAAACTCACACAAAAAAAACAAGCAAAAAAACCCCATAAACAAAGAGAAGTTTTGTTTTAAAATTCTACCCGTGTTTCCTATATAAGATTTTTCATCAATAACTTTCATATTCAAAGTAAAAGGTAAAGAAAATGAGTCTATTCCCTCCAGGTAGCAATCTGGCATGAGAAAGGAAATAATATTATTGTCTACTAAAAAGGCAGCATGCTATCTTAGCTATAACTTAATTTATACAAACATTTCTCAATCTGAAGGTAGCATCTCTGTGCTGGTTTGAGGCTAATTAGAATATTTTAATAGACAAAATTACACTATAGGCTGTGAAAGGAAAACATCATCATGTCTACTTCACTCATAGGCTTGCTGGAGAATTGTTTGGGAACACTAACCAAAACAACTGATAAGTCAGTCTCTCTCTGTCGCTTGCTGGAACAGGAGCTGCTGGGGTGATCTAGCAGCTTCTGGGCTCTGGCTCCTCTGCTGATTAATCCTCACTAACCACTTTTTTTCTAACGCCCTTGGCCGATCTTCCTAATTTACCTTGCACGTAAGGCAAACCTTGGGGTAAGGTACAAGGGTGGGGAGAAGGTGGAAGGATGGTTGGGAGCCCCTCCTGGGGTCTCTGATTCCTGGGAGGGGAGTTGTGTTGCTGTATTACCTTTTATTTGTATATTTCTGTAAATATTGTGTATATAGTGTAAATATCTGCTGTACATTGTGCAAAGCTGTAAATAGAGCTTCATCATTTAACTTCCAGCCGACTGAGTGCTAGCCTGGGTCATTTTACAAAGTGTGGGGAGGTGGGGGAACTCCCAAACCTTCACAATCTCTCAATTGTGTTTGGTTTTCATTTATGAAAGTCTGTCAGAAGTTAAGCTCAAACAAAAATTTAAAAAAAAAACAAAACCAAACAGAAAAATCTAATCTAGATATCAGCCATCTGCTCATTAATTAGGAGAGGTTTTTATGTTTTCAGTAAGTGCCTTTAATGAAAGTTTCCAAACATATCTATAACAATAATATAGAATAATTTACTGAGAATCAATTTTTAATGAAGTTCAGAATGCTTAGTATTTCCCCCTTTATAGGTATGTATTTTTATATAGTCAGATTTTGAGGGTTTTTTAACAGAGTACAACGTTGAGGTACAGCTTCACAACACATCTGGAACTTAATTTTCCACCAGTCTGGATCTGCTGGTTATCCACCAGCAACTTTCACAAATTTCCAATGTCACACTTGGCCAGTGTTTAATGCAATGCTCTTACGTATACTCCAGGTTTGCAATGTCCTGTACACCCGTTCATTAAGAAGCAAGCAACCCAAAAACTCAAACAAACAAAAATACCCAACAACCCCTAAAACAGGAACAAAACAAAAAACAAAACCACAAACACACAGACTTACAAACAAACAAAACCCCTCACAATTTAGAATGTATTTCTCACATGTTCTTTATTGTCAGTTCTACAGACAAGCAGCAAAAAGCAAACTTCATTGTCTGCAGTGGAAAGCCTCTTAAACCAGAAAGTTCAGTTTAAAAAGTCTGTAGTATGATAATCCAATCATGAAATTTGCAAATAAATACAGTAACAGATTACATGATCATAAAATTATCTTTAAGAGGCTCCATAATGAATGCTGTTTTCTAGTGGAGTTCCCTCAGCTCTCTCTGTGTACAAGCACTTGAGAGGCATCTGTGATCACCTCACTTCCTCAGAAAACAGACAATAAAATCCTTCACCACTCTGTCCCTTGTGTGCCTCTCCCCTTTCCCACATTAAACCTGCAAGCTTTGGCCACCAAGCCTGATAAATCTAGTTGAAAGATCTCCTCACTCAGGTTAGCATGACCCATTGGCAGTGTTGCTTTGGCCCCCCTAAATAAAAATTAGTTATCTAACTACTTTAACATAGTCTCAAATAAAATAAATGCCCAGAGTCAGAGAATAAATTAATGTACTTTTAAAGTATAGGAAGAAGCACATGTAGTATAATGCACACTGCATTTATTTTAACTTAATAATCTGATAACATTCCAAAATGTTGGGAAATGTCCTTAAAGATATGTATATAATTTCTGAGAAACATTTGAAGGGGGCCTACAGGAAGGCTGGGGAGGGATTATTTACAAGGTCCTGCAACAACACGACAAGAGGCAATGGGTTTAAACTGGCAGAGGGGAGATTTAGACTGGATGTTAGGAGGAAGTTCTTTACAGTGAGGGTGGTGAGACACTGGAATGGGTTGCCCAGGGAGGTTGTGGATGTTCCCTCCCTGGAGGTTTTCAAGGCCAGATTGGATGAGGCCTTGAGTAACCTGTACTAGTGGGAGGTGTCCCTGCCTATGGCAGGGAGTTGGAACTAGACGATCCTTGAGGTCCCTTCCAATCTTACCATTCTATGATTCTATGATTGTATGGTGGCTTTTTCTACAAGCCTGCCATAATCACAGATGTCAGCCTTCCCTCATAATTTATCTGTAGAATAACCTTCCAGTTTTCAGAATTTAAATGTAAATGATTGCAAAGCATCCATCAACTGAAAATCTTTAAGGATAGGTTTGCAGAAGATTTGCCGTTAATGACTGAAATAAAATTCACCCAGGTTTTGAGTAGAGGGACATAAAACATTTCTTGAGGACATATGGAAGTCTTTTCTACGTCTGTGTGATTCAATTTGTAAATTCCAGAGATTTAAAATTCAAAATAAACCCAAGGATGATTATAAATTGACATGATTGACATCCTCAGATCCTTCACTTTGCACTTCTACGCTCAGTATAGCTGCAAAATTTGTACAGATTTGACAGCCAGCAAAAGAATCAAGTAATAGCATCTGCAGCTAAAATGGTGAGGAAGCTTAAAAGGTGCTCTAGTAGCAGTTAAACTGAATAAATTGCCTGCTGGCCTGCCTTTTTTTGAAATAGAACCACAAAAGTTGTCTGCTGGCCTGCCTTTTTTTTTAAATAGAACCACAAAAGTTGTCTACTGGCCTGCCTTTTTTTGAAATAGAACCACAAAAGTTGTCTGCTGGCTGCCTTTTTTTTGAAATAGAACCACAAAAGTTGTCTGCTGGCCTGCCTTTTTTGAAATAGAACCACAAAAGTTGTCTGGTGGCCTGCCTTTTTTTGAAATAGAACCACAAAAGTTGTCTGCTGGCCTGCCTTTTTTGAAATAGAACCACAAAAGTTGTCTGCTGGCCTGCCTTTTTTTTTAAATAGAACCACAAAAGTTGTCTGCTGGCCTGCCTTTTTTGAAATAGAACCACAAAAGTTGTCTGTGCAATAGAGAAGATACTAACAATGTCTACACAGATTGCATCCACCCAGAGCCCTGTATTGGGCAAAACTGGCAAGGGAGCTGTAGGGGTGTCCTGTACGAAAGTAGATGGTGAGCTGCCTCAGGCTAGTCACAGCTGGGAGTCACAGAGGAGCCATCAAAGTTGACAGGAGGCAAGCCCAAAGAGGAACACAGGAAGAAAAGTACAGGTGTCTTTAGGAGGTATCAAAGACTGTACAGAATGGAGGTCTCAAAGGGAGTGCAACCCCTAGAGGAATCTGTCCCAAGCAGCTCAAAGGTGGACCCAAATATGAGGCAATTAGCAATGCTAGTGGCACCTTTGTTATAACATGATTAAGAAAGGGTTAAAAATGCTGTGCTGATTGTTTTAATGAAATAATAACATGAAATAAAAACTGAATTTCAATTAAACAGGATCACAGGATGTTAGGGGTTGGAAGGGACCCAAAGAGATCATAAGAGTCCAAACTCCCCCAGAGCAGGACCATACAATCTAGGAAACACATCCAGACTGGCCTTGAAAGGCTCTAGAGAAGGAGACTCCACAATCTCTCTGGGCAGCTTGTGCCAGTGCTCTGGAACCCATACAGTAAAGAAGTTCCCCCTTGTGTTGAGGTGGAACCTCCTGTGCTGCAGCTTCCATCCATTGCTCCTTGTCCTATCCCAGGGAGCAAGTGAGAAGAGCCTGTCCTGACACTCATCCCTCAGGTATTTATAAACATTTATTAAATTCCTCTCTCAGTCTTCTCTTTTCCAGACTAAACATCCCCAGGTTCTTCAGCCTCTCCTCACCAGGCAGTGCTCCAGTCCCCTAATCATCCTTGTAGCCCTCTGTTGGACTCTCTTGAACAGATCCCTGTCCCTCCTAAACTCTTAAACAATGACTTCTAAGTTACTCTTGCTTTGTGACTAAAAATTACTAATGTCTGTTCTATTATCAGGTACATCATCTCACCAATTTATATTTTTAAAAATAATTTATTAATAATACCTGATTACGATTTTACAGAATGTATATTGTTGCCTAAAATAATCAATTAACAGGTAAATTGATAAGTATATGTTGGAAAAACTTGTTGTTATTCAAAAATCTCCAAATAATTAACAGACAGAACTATTTGAGCAGACACATCCTAACTTCACATTCTAACTCCAATCTTGTGAGTTGGCCTTACATGACTTACTTCAAAAGAAAGCATCAACAACCCACACATTTGAGGTCCTGCACCTGGGTAGGCACAATCCCAAGCACAACTCCAGGCTGGGTGGGGAATGGCTGAGAGCAGCCCTGAGGAAAAGGACCTGGGGTTCTGTGTTGATGAAAAGCTCAACATGAGCCTGCAGTGTGAGTGCAGCCCAGACAGCAACTGTGTGCTGGGCTGCAGCAAGAGCAGTGTGGGCAACAGGACAAGGGAGGGGATTCTGCCCCTTTGCTCTCGTCAGACACCATCTGGAGTCCTGTGTGCAGTTCTGGAGCCCCCAGCACAGGAAGGACATGGAACTGTTGGAGGGGTCCAGAGGAGGCCACAAAGATGCTCAGAGGGCTGCAGCAACTCTCCTATTGAGGACCAGCTGAGAGAGTTGGGGCTCTGCAGCCTGGAGAAGAGAAGGCTTCATGGAGACCTTAGAGTAGCCTTCCAGGATCTGAAGGGGGCTACAGGAAGGCTGGGGAGGATTTATTTACAAGGTCTTGCTATGACAGGACAAGGGTCAATGGGTTTAAACTGGTAGAGAGGAGAATGAAACTGGATGTTAGGAGGAAGTTGTTCACAGTGAGGGTGGTGAGACACTGGCACAGGTTGCCCAGGGAGGTTGTGGCTGCTCCCTGCCTGGAGGTATTGAAGGCCAGGTTGGACAAGGCCTTGAGTGACCTCTACTAGTGGTAGGTGCCCTTGTCTATGGCAGAGGGTTAGAACTGGATGATCTTTGAGGTCCCTTCCAACCTTACCATGCAAAAGCAAAACAAAACAAAACAAAACAAAAAAAAGAATAAGACCAAACCAAACCAATCAGACTTTGCCAAAGAAAGCTATGAATAGTCATTTTTTACTTCCTTTGGATTTAGAGGCAAGAATAAAATCTGAAATCACTCCCTATAATCAATATGATGATTGTCCTTTTGTGTAGTGACCCAAAGTATATCCAAAGTGTGCATCCTCCTCATATGATTTCAACTGTAACAACATGTCTTCAAACAAACATTTATATCTATGCAAGAATGTTCTAAAGTATGTTTATTATACTTAAACTTCCTTATTTTAAATCTCATTCATAAAAAAATATTGGGGAATCAAATTCAGACAGAAAAATGTGTTTAAATATGCAGTAAAGAGAGCTTAAAACTTTTCAGTAAATTTGACTTATTTGGAGAGAATATTCAACTTTGACTACCCAAAAAGGGACTGTGGAAAAAAAATGCAGTCAGACATTCTCCCAGGGTGCAGAGCAAAAAGACAAGAGGCAATGGTCAGAAATTGTAAATTAATATATTCCATTTAGATATCAGGAGTAAAATAAACTACCATTTGAGATTGTCATGATTTGACTCCAACCAGCACTAATCATCTAGCCACTCACTCACTCCTCCCTGCCAAAGCTGATGGAGAGAGAAATTGGGGAAGAAAAAAAAAAAAAGGGTTGATATAAGAACATTTTAATAATAGAGTTGGCAATTTTGATATCAGGTTACCTGGAGAAGCTGTGGAACTCCAGTCCTTGAAGATTTTCAAAAGTAAGCTGAACAATACCCTAAAGCAAATACATTTGCCTTCAAAGCCAGGCTTGAGAAGTGTGCTCTATTTGATAACCTCCTCAGGTCCCAAAATAAGTTCTCATACAACTTCTATGATAGCTTAGAGTCAAGAACACCACCACACAAACAAATTTTAAAATAGGAAAGAGGAATGTGTGTTGATGGAATTGACTTAATATTTTTAATGCTCATCTGCACATAATCTAGTAGAATAACACAGGAAGATCGGGGCGGGGAGGGGGAAGAATATTTCCCTTTGTGTCATTTTCAGCTCTCTTGGCCTGATATTCGAAGTTGTACTTTTTTCCTCAGAAGAAGATACTTTAAGTTTTAGACCACCTGATGGAGAAAGCATCTTCAATCATTTATATCTTTGCTACAAAAACTGTGGAATGAGACCACTTGAATCTTCTTTTATGTAAACTTCACGGAATTAACTTTTAAATTCTCTACATTACATTCAGTACACATTCAGACCTTAGAAGAAAAACAGTCCATCATAATTTTCATTGTCTAGCCCTTTGCCTCATGACAACTGGATTACAGGAAGCATGCAGTTTGAAATAATTTACTGTTATGAACTGAAGAAAAATACCAAACGACAGGCTGCTCTTAATGTGCACCATGCAAAGCAGGAAACACAGTTTCTGCAACACATCTGTGACCTCTTTACTTCTGCAGTATCTAGAAGAGCCTGTCTTTTATCCCAAAACTAAATGCTTAAGGATAATAAAATGTTTTCAAGATTTCAGATTCCAGTCAGCTGCTTAATTATGCAGAGATCTTAAAATTCAGCACTCCTGAATACGATCTGTGACTACTGCATTGCCAGAAGAGAGAAATAGGACTTAACCTCCTCTGAAGACATCTTCTCAGCCAATTTACGATGTCTGCTTTGGCAGCTCTGTTATCTCCTTTGCCAAACTTAAATTAAGTCTGGTTGCAATTGAAAAGTTCACAGATATGTTCAAATTTGAAAAAAAAAAAAAAAACAAAACCTAAAATTGGAACTTGAAGGAAAAGATTTTTACACCACAGAAGCACTTAGAAATAAGGATTTCAGTGTTCTGCTTGAGGGATGCACAAAGAAGTTTTTTCAAGTAGAACTTTGTCCTGGTTTGAGTTAGGACAGAACCAACTCTGATGATTTTACTTCTCAGCTCAGTCTCTTCTAAGTAACTGCACTTTCTGAATTTAACAGCATGTGTTTGCAGCCAGCGTCTGTTTCTAGTAGTGGTAATTGATGTTTCCAGTTAGTGCCAAGGATTGGTATGCAGGCCAAGGTCAGTGCTTAATCTTGTGAAGTATGTGGGGGTGCAGAGTAAAAAGGTCACTCCTCCAGGGAGGAATGGACAGGCCAGATAACACTAAAATGGCCGTGAAGGGATTCCATTCCACACACGTCCTATCCAGCATAAAGCTCAGGAATCACAAGGGTCAAGCTCTCTTCTTCAGTGGCCAGAGTCTGAGGACTTTATTCACTGTTTTCAATCCCCATCCATGAGTTGCTGAATCTACAATTCCAGAATCCAGTTCCTTTCTACTGTTGAGTCCAGTCTGGGACATCTGGTGCAGCAGCAGTGGTGACAGTGACTGTCTGACATCAGGGGGTTAGGGTCAATATTGATTTTGTATATATTTTATTTTATTACTAATATTTCCATTAAAGTAGTTTTAGTTTTCTTTTCCAGTTCATGATTCTCTCCTTCCCATCCCCTTTGGGATGTGCAAGGATTCAATAGAGCGTCTGTCACTCTTCTAGTGACTGACCCAGCGCTAACTCTTAATAAAGTTGAAGATCTTTCCTTCCAATATCCAAATGTCTCTGCCACTCATCTGACCTACCATCAAGTGATTTTGCTACACTCAAAATCTTCCCATGGGCAAAAAGGAGCACACAATGTACATGCAGACAAGAAATTATTTTTCACCTGATTAGTGATTTAATGGTAGATAATAGTCCAAATCACCTAATGAATGTAGAGTAGCCTCATTAACTCTGCTGCTACTTTTTTAGTACCGTAAGAAATGCAGACTCCGTGATGGTGAATATTGGAAGCTCATCAGTACCAACACCAGGACATCTTCTGCTTCTCTCATAGCTCTGCAGCCACAGGTCAGTGGCCTAGTAGCAGATAAAGGGTGGGGAACTGTGTCCAGCAAAGTAGTTGAGCCATTTGAACCTGAGCTCTAAAGCAGAATCAGGAAGAAGTGGCCAATGACAGTACTGGGAAATTCCTTGCTGCAGGGCATGGTGGTTTCACCTCTTGACCTATTATCTAGGGAGATTTGTCAGGAGCTCAGACCCTGGACACTGCTGAGGTTTCTTAAGCCTGCAGACACCTGTTGTTCTTTCATGTGTGCACTAATACTGCACAGGGAGATCTGGAATATCGAGCATAGATATACAACTCTGGGGTGGAAGTTAAGGGCATTCACATGTCCAGTTTGGGTTTTTTTCCTCATCTGCCAGTAAGGGAAAAGTGTGTAAGGGAGAGTGAACAGATCCTGCAGTACCTGCAGTTCTGTGTTGAAGGCAAACCATAGCTCATGAGCACCAGCACTGAGACTGGTTGGAATGAACATTGCCTTCCCTTGGTTTAACTGACATCTCTGAAGTGATGATCACAGCGCATGTCAGTGTGAGCACGGTAAAAGCTTTGCCTCAACACATCTATCACGCTGTTGTTCTGCTTAAAAGACTGAGCTCTGGCACGTTACCTATTTTATTTTTCCCCCCCCTCCCCCTCCCCCCAATGACAAATTACACAGTGAATACACACACACACATGTCCTTTAGATCAGTGCACTTTTGTCCTTTATCAGAATTTTAAATAGCTTTATATAGCTAACAAAACCGAGGCCTTCATACACATCCCTCTTATTTCACACATTTTGCCAGGTGTCTCATCCACCCCTCCCAGTTGTGTGTCACCAGCTGAGGGTGCACTCTATGCCTTCATCCAGGCTGTTAGTGACTCTATTGAACAGGAACAGACCTCATAGTGACCCTTGGGGAACACCACTTGTTACTGACCTCCAGCTGCTGACCACAACCCTCTGAGCTCTATCCTTCAGCTAGTTTTCAATTCATCTTACTGTCCATTCCTCTAACCCATACTTCTAAACTTGCCTCTACTGTGGGAGATGTTGTTGAAAACCTTGCTGAAGTCAAGGTGGACTCATGAGGTTTTTGCTACATATTCTCTCCCCCACCTAGCAGAGGAGAGGGAGTGACAGAGCAGTTTTCAATGGGCACTCAGTGTCCAGCCATGGTCAACTCACCACATCAGGAAAGACATAAGCATTCGAACCCAGAGAGTGGTGATCAAGGGCACAATGTCCACCTGGAGACCAGTGACAAGTGGTGTCCCTCAGGGGTCAGTGCTGGGACCAGTGCTGTTTAACATCTTTGTCAGTGACATGGACAGAGGAATGGAGTGCACCCTCAGCAAGTTTGCAGATGACACCAAGCTGTGTGGCACAGTCGACTTGCTAGAGGGCAGGGATGCCATCCAGAGGGACCTGGACAGGCTGGAGAGTTGGGCCCAGGCCAACCTCATGAAATTCAATAAGGCCAAGTGTAAGGTCCTGCACCTGGGTAGGCACAATCCCAAGCACAAATACAGGCTGGGTGGTGAATGGCTGGAGAGCAGCCCTGAGGAAAGGGACCTTGGAGTCTGGGTTGATGAAAAGCTCAACATGAGCCTGCAGTGTGC
>VWZE01000313.1:92802-144557 GCA_013396675.1 Eubucco bourcierii | reverse complement strand
GGGAAGGGAAGGGGAAGGGAAGGGGAAGGGAAGGGGAAGGGGAAGGCATGTAGCACACAATGGGGCCATAACAAGCCTCCTCAATCTACTTAAACTGAATTGAACTCAGCCATCTAACATTTGATGTCAAGATAAGCTCTAACAACACGACATTTCTTTTTGTACAGTGACCCAGTAAGAATACTCTTATTTTTATGTATTTCTGTACATGTACACATGTCCATGTACAAAAGGTTAGAGCTGATTCAAGTATGAAAACCAACTCATCACCTAGAATCACTGTCAGTGGAGTTTAGTCCTGAAACACAACACATGGCTTTTCAGGTATTTGGAAATAGTTCTCTGACATCTGTGCCGTAAGATAGGACTGTCCTGAGTTCCTTACTTTCTTTGGGGCATCCTGTACTTTAGTCTTATTCTTAGATGGACTTTCATACTCATCCACATTAGCCAGCTCTGCAAAATGTTCTTTATGTGATCCTCGTTTGCAAAGTCTACAAAAGACTTCAGTTCCCACAGCTCTACTTTGCCTGTTAGTAAATATTTGTTCATATTAAATACTGTTGATTGTCTTCTGACTTTTTATTCTACAGTGCTATGAAATAAACTGCACAGATTTGCAGCCTCTGGGGGCTCACAAGACCTTAAAAATTATATGTTGACTGTTTTACCAACCTGCTAAGATGTATCTGTGACTTAATCAGTTCATTTATCTTCATATGCTATTCTGGTTTGCCTTTGATTTTCATATGAAGCTGAAACAGTGGTGTAACAACATGAAATCTTTGGAGATAGTTATGATAAATGTTATACTTAGATAGGAACAGGTTGTCTTCAGAATTCCTTAAATAAACAGACAAAGTGAGGTGACACAACTCAACAGAAAAATGTACTTTTGTTCCAGAATTCCATTTTCATTCCTCAATTTACAAGTTATATGACAGGTATCAACTTAATGAAGGTTGTTGGTTTGTTTGAAATGCTTATATTAATCCCTTCACTTTATACATATTTTTCTATAAATACCTGTAACATTGATCCACTAACTGAAAGCTCCTATCTAACATAAGAACCTAGATACTGTTCATAAATAAACTTGTTCTGCTATGATTCCAGGAGATGCTTATAAGTTTCAAGCTATTGTTCATAATGTATCTAAATATCGATGCCAGAGCTCTTTAGTAGCAACTTCTTGATGTGGACCATAGATCTTTCAGACTGTTATGCTAATGATGATACAACAAATAAGAAGACTGATCTTTAGAAATATTAGAAGAGTGAAATACTGGGGATGAGAGAAAAGGGAGCTTTTAGTGTAATTATTTGTGAACATTTAAAATACCTCTCAATTTCTATGTGCTAGCCTAGCCAGAAAACAGCTGAAGTGCAGCAGAGTCTGCCAAGCCTACCAGCTCCTGAGCTGACAATGTGCAGATGATACATTAATTTATTCTGGGACTAGAGGACTACAGAATCACTAATGCCTGTAAACCATCACCATAGTGCTGGCACAAAACAGATAATATGCAGTGTTGGAATTTATGTCTGAGAGAAAATGATTTGGCTAATAGCAAGATCATTAGAGCATCCTTGTTCAAAATGGCAGGTAGTCCTGCAAATAGCAGGGTAGACATGAGCCACAAATTTAATCCTAAAATAATTGAAATGAGGATGCTAGCAAGTCTGTATGCACCAGCACAAAACAAATAGAATTAACATGCAGCACCATGCCTGGCACTTCAGGATACATGACCATTTGTATGAATGTACAAACCTTAGGCCAAGCAATATATCTAAGAATACAGGTGGTGAATAGAAGGTAGTGTTCACAGTGGAGAAAATAGTCACATGAACACTTCCAGTTATACTCAGGTAAATGATAATTTTAGGAAGAAACTGAGAGATACAGAAAGTTTTATCAAATCATAATTTCAATAATCCGAGGGAAATATACTTGTCTGTTTTAAAGCCCATAGGAGCAAAAGCTTTTTGGATTAAGCAATTTAGCAAATTGAATTAATGAGCCTGGGATTTACCAGTAATTACTTTCAAAGCATCTCAAATTATTTTACAAATATTATTTATGCTAATTGATAAGTAGAAAGGATTTATTCAGTATTGCCACAAGAAAATGAACCAGAATCGACTAGGTGAAACTGGAACACATTTAGCAGCTCTCCTCTTAAAATAGTCTATAAGGGTTTCTAAAGACTAAACTTGATTAGAAGTTAGCTGTAAATCACCTGTGAAAGACTGGAATTAATATTTCTGGTATTGTGCTTTAATGACTGCACTGTACATATTACCAAACCCAACTGTTCCAATTACCACTTAGCAGCCTGAACCTGCTTTTTAGTTTAACAAGTTCCTCCTTTCCCTTTACTCATGTTTATCCTTCAGATACAATTCTGAAGACATAATTCTCACTGTTACATTGTTCCCAGTGGCAATTTCACAGCATAATTTCAATAGCATATGTGAACATGGTTAATGTATTATTTACTTCTGTATCCTTTGTCCTTGCTTAAGAAATTTCTTTGGAAAACAGGAGATAAAAATAATTCCGTATTTTTCATTAACTACTCCTTCCATGCACTCATAAGCAGTCCTAATTCTCAGCCTTGAATACAACTGTGGGGTGAAACATTTTGGTATTCAAGAAGTTTTATTTTATTAAGCATTGGATTCAATTTCTTGAATTTATAACCTGGTCTTTTTCTTTTGCTCTTTGCTTCCCCTATCAACTGTTATAACAATTTTTTGTTATTAAACTTTATCTTATTGGTACATTTACAAAGCAGCAGCAAGAGAATGCATTGCTATGTCTGTGTTTTCCTTAATTTTGGGTGAATTACAACTGTCTGCAAAAGTTCCTTTTCTGAAATAATTATATATGCTTCCTTTCTTCTAACCATAATTTCATTTGTTTAAAGCAGTTCCGTTCTGCTGCTTTCTCCAGCCCTTTAGATACTGCTTGGAGATGTAATTTAAGAGGTCTGGTTTTCAAATTAAGACAGTTGCTGCACTTTTATTCTGGACTATATCACAGCAGACAAGGTTCTGGCCACTGTTAGTGAAGTCTCCAAAAGATCTCAGGACATCTCTCCTCACTACTGACAGGAATTCCATGATGATGTGCAAAGCCATATTATGTAAACCAACCAAAAGTGTGGTTCTGATGAATAGTTAGATCTGGGTAGATACATTTATAAAGAAAGGACAAATAAGAAACAACATTTTAAGATATTTTGTATTGCTTCATAAGCTGTTAAGCGTGTCTCAGTCCCTTGTAAATCTCTTAATCACCCTTTGAACATTTAAACCCTGATTAAAGAAACTAATTTGTTTCATAAGTTTCCTTACTGAGCTTGCCATCTAAAAATCAGTTTGGATTTTTTTTTCATTTAAAGTATCTTCAGTGCTACAGTAGCACATCCTTGAACACTGTACATTTTCACATATGAGTACAATGAGTACTTCCAGTTCTCTTCCTACCATAAGAGCTTAGTAACGTGGCCTTCTTATCATAAATGAACAAATAGAATCATAGAATCAGTCATGGTTGGAAAGGACCACAAGGATCATCCAGTTCCAACCCCCCTGCCATGGGCAGGGACACCTCACACTAGATCAGGCTGTCTACAGTCTCATCCAGCCTGGCCTTAAACACCTCCAGGGATGGGGCTTCCATCACCTCCCTGGGCAACCCATTCCAAGGTCTCACCACCCTCATGCTGAATGAAGACATTCCAGTTTGAATGTACCCATTTCTAGCTTTGTTCCATTCCCCCCAGCCCTATCACTACACGACATCCTAATGAGTCCCTCCCCAGCTTTCTTGTAGGCTCCCTTAAGATACTGAAATGTGATAATTAAGTCCCCTTGGAGCCTTCTCCTCTCCACATTGAACAGCCCAAACTCCCTCAGTCTCTCCTCATAAGAGAGGTTCTCCAGTCCTCTGATCATCCTCTGGACACCTTCCACCACATCCATAGCCCTCTTGTAATAGGGGCTCCAGAAGTACAGGTTTTGGACACGACTATAACATATTTAGAGCAATTGGAACTCTCAAAAACAGCATTGTTTGGTTTAGGAATGGATACTGTGTTAGTTAATTATTATTGCTTGCACATTTTCAGTGAGTTTCATTTCACAGAGACATAGTAGTAATGCTAATACTATTGCTATGACATTGTATGTTTGACCTGGTCACAAGGGATACAGAGAAGGCTGAGGTACTCAGTGACTCATTTGCAATTAATCAATAATGACTTAGGGTAGCTTCAATTAATTTAGCAGCATCACCATGATTTTGAATAGTAGGTAATCCATGGATCTGATTATATGTTAAAATTCACATAGGGATTTCCTGTTCTACAGGCTCAGATATATTTGTTCAGACAAGTAAAACACAGTCACATGAAATATCCCTGACAATGAGAATCAGAACCTATCCTGAGAATAACACTGAGATAACGAGAAAATACAACTGTTGTTGGGTGTACTAGAGAGCAATTCCAATGTTTTTAATAGAAGCAAAAGCTTTATGCTGTTGCTCTTCAAAATTAAACATTTTGAACATAATTAAATTTAATAACTCACAAATCTTTTTTATTGCAAAAATTTAAAGCAACAAAAGGTAATGTAACTTTCTTCATTAAAGAATTCACTCAAGGTATTATTTTGCAGAGCTTCTGGGCTCCGCTTGAAAGTACACAGCATTCTACTTGAAAACACACAACGTTTATATTATACTACTATATTATGCTACTCTCAATGAAATGGTAGCCCTTCTTTCCTCCTCCTTCCCCCAGAATCTTGATTAACTTCTGTAATTTTATGAGAGGATCATTTACATTTGTAGACCATTTACATATTTTTAATGTATCAACCATAAGAGTGTTAGCCATTTTAAGTCACTGGCTTATAACGGCAGAGAAAGGATCTGTGGAACAGTCTCCAAAACACTGGTCACAGAGTAGTATCAATTCATCTGCAATAGTGTTTATGTTCTTTTAAATTTTAAATACTCCAATATATTTTTTAATCCAGTCTCTTCACAGCTATACTGAGGCTTTCCTAAAGAATAAGCTGTTTGCACCTAAGCTCTAGCTTCAGACAAAAAACTGCTTGTTCTCCATGAGATGTAATTTACTCCTGCTTTTAAGTTAGTGCACTCTGTTCTCCTCTGTGTACACTGTCAGTTTCACAGCTTAATGCACTGTATGGTATCAAGCACAAAACTTTAGCTCTGGTTTTTTTCTCTTCATAGCCTACAAAGACCAGCTTACAGCAAAGACACGAAGGCAGAATCAGCTTATTTACCACTTCTACTACTGCTACAGTTTGCCACACTGTCATAAAATCATTTACCTATCTGCAAACAAATGTTTGTATTTGTGAAATGTTTATATTGTTATATGAATATTTCCTGGTAGTTATGTGCAGTTTAATTTTTTTTTCCAAAATTCTCTATTATTAAAGGACTTTATATGCTCTGGTATACCCCTTCAAGAAAGTACACTAAAATGTTCACAATACTCCTAGGTACATTGCTAACCCAATGTCCATCATATTTGAAAGGTCATGGCAGACTGGTGAAGTTTCTGCTGACTGGAAAAGGGCAAACATTACACCCATCTTCACAAAGGTAAAAAAAGAATGGCCCCAGGAACTACAGACCAGCCAGTCTCACCTTGGTGCCTGATCCTCCAGAGGGCTCTGCTATGGCAAATGGAAAACAAAGCAGATGTGATTGGTGGTAACCACCATGGCTTCACCATGGGCAAATCATGCCTGATGAATGTGGTGCTGGGGAGGGACTATTTACAAGGCCTTGTAATGACAGGATGAGGAGTAATGGGTTTAAACTGGCAGAGGGGAGATTTAGACAAGACGTTAGGAAGAAGTTCTATACAGTGAAGGTGGTGAGACACTGGAATAGGTTGCCCAGGGAGGCTGCGGATGCTCCTTCCCTGAAGGTGTACAGGCTTAGACAGGATGAGGTCATGAGCAACCTGTTCTAGTGGGCATTGTTCCTGCCTATGTCAGGGCGTTGGAACTGGATGCTGTTTGAGATCACTTCCAACCTAAACCATTCTATGATTCTAGGATTCCTTTTTTGTTTCATTTGAAGATGCTGTTTTTCTCTCTGACCTAAACCTTACCTCATGCAGTTGAAATACATTCATGTATCTACACAGTCACGGAATTATACCAGCGACTTGCAATTAATTTTCCACCTCAGTGGGTTCTGCACACAGGAAATATCAAAACACTTCAGCAGTGAGATGAGTATTCTAATATGAATATTTAATGTCTGTTAAAATATGAGTTTCTAAAAAAATCTCAATACTGTTTATTTGGAATAAATCCACTGAAGATGTATATGTCTACACAAGCAGGTATATATACACTGCAGGGGAATTAACCATTCACAGAGTTTAACCGAACTACAACATCTCCAGTCTTCTGTCATGTCAACACATGGAAGAGTAACTCAATATCCTCCCAGATAAATAACTGAAAAAGCAGGGGGAAAAAAGGCATCTACTGTCAGTGAGTTGTGCACTTGTCTGATCAAAAATGCACTTGAATTCAAACAATTAGAAAAACAAAGCCTCTTATTAAAAGTATTAATGGAAGTTTTATAGTGGCAAATATTTTGTAAATATATATACATGTACAGGCAACAGTGAAAATATTTTAATAGACCTTCTACAAATACAAATTAAACTATATCATATATTGTACCCTAGAGCAGGAAGAACTTTTAAAATAAATCAAGAAATATTTTTAGAATATTACCTTGACTGAAATGCTCTTTTTATTGTAACTCTCACAAAATGGCAATATTATACATAAGTATAATTTTATTTATTATCCTCAGCAAAGTATTCCTTGCTTGCTGCATCATAGGGAAACTGCAAGCTGCAACATTATCTCAGGGACAGGTGATATGGTAAAGCTGCTGTCATGTTTCACTGTTGAAAACAACCTTATCAAAATTAATTTGTCAGGGAAGAAGACTTTATTTATAAACCAGTCATGGTTTGTGCACAGTATAATTGACCACAACACAATAAATTCAATTTAGCTTTCTTTTAATTAAGGTGGGGTTTTTTCACTCCTAGGAAATCTCATAATAATCACAGTATTTCATGAATGTCAGAACATGCAAGTGAAAGGTGATGGAAATTGTGCATTACAACTATGTTCAATCAGAAACAGGATATGAAGTAAAGCAAATGTTAGGTATGTGCACAGCTTTTGCAAAACAATACTATAAAAGTAATAAAGAAAAAGGAAGTATTTGAGGAATAACTCTTTTCTTCATTAACAAAATTTGTACCAAACATGCATAACTAAAAAAAACCCAAATATCAGTTTATGTATAGATTCTTGTGGCAATATGAACCACTGCTGATTCTAACTAAATTCTCCTCACTGAGACATCAGTCCTTAAGAATGACATTGGTATATCACAAGCATGACCACCTCTTTATTTCTTGATTCAGAGTGAGGACAATGTAAAAGGAATAATCTAAAATAAAATTACACCTCAAATTCACTTGTTCTGGATTTCAAAAAGCAGATGACCTAAGGACTTATACACAGATGATCTAAAGACTTCACTTGCATTCATAGATTCAAAGATTCATAGAATGGTTTGGGTTGGAATGAACATTAAAGGTCATCTAGTTCCAATCTCCTGTCATGGGCAGAGACATCTTCCATTACTAGACCCATCTTGCTCAAGACCTCAGCAAATTCGGCCTTGAACACCTCCAGAGAGGGGGCATCCATAACCTCCCTGTGCAACCCATTCCAGTGACTCCCCAGCTTTGCTGCAAAGACTTTCTTCCTAATATCTAGTTGAAACCTTCCCTCCTCAAGCTTCAATTCCCTTTCCTCCTATTACAAGATCTTGTAAAAGGTCCTTTCATGGCATATAAGCATGTCAATTTACAAGCCAAAATCAAACCATCTCAACCAAACCAACCCAAAAACTCCAAAATCAACAACCAAACACCAAAAAAGGGTCTCATGATCCTCTGTTTTAGACTATTGATTTGGAACAATAAGACATTCATCAGAGGAACACTAAGGATGAATGTTTAATCAAAAGGAGTCTCTGTGGCAAACAGAAAGAGGAGAGAAGTTCATTAGTGAGTAATCACCTTTAGCAAATTTCTACAGAATTCTGTGTTGGATAATTGCATCAGACAAAATTAAGACTCTGTGTTAGACATAAAGTTAGCTGTTTCTGATATCAGACACGTATGCAGTTTTTATTCAACATAGATCAAAAATACCTTAACAGTAATTTGCCTTTAAGCCATCATGCCTGATGTGAAAATTTAAATCAAGTATCTGTCACATTCCTAGGTTAGGATTCAGTAATTTGATTGTTTGTTTGTTCCTTTGTCAAGCTTCCACCCCTTTGATTCTTTGTTGATATTCCTGAAAGAACTGTTTTCTCAAAAAAAAATAAAAATAGTGTTTTCCTTCTGCAAGAATTCCTGCTGAAAACCAAGTCACTGCTTCATCCTCTTTCATATAGACTGAAAAAGTCTGAGTTCCTTCAGTCACAGTATCACAGTATCACAGTATCGCAAGGGTTGGAAGAGACCTCAGAGATCATCAAGTCCAACCCATCACCACAGCGCTCAAGATTAGACCATGGCACTAAGTGCCATGTCCAAACGTGCCTCGAACGCCTCCAGGGACGGTGACTCCACCACCTCCCTGGGCAGCCCATTCCAGTGACAAATTACTCTCTCAGTGAAGAACTTCCTCCTCACCTCCAGCCTAAACTTGCCCTGGCGTAGCTTGAGACTGTGTCCTCTTGTTCTGTCACTGGTTGCCTGAGAGAAGAAGGTAACCTCCTCCTGGCTACAACCACCCTTCAGGTAGTTGTAGACAGCAAGAAGGTCTCCCCTGAGCCTCCTCTTCTCCAGGCTAAACAGTCCCAGTTCCCTCAGCCTCTCCTCATAGGGCTGTGCTCGAGGCCTCTCACCAGCCTCGTTGCCCTTCTCTGGACACGTTCAAGTACCTCAATGTCCTTCTTAAATTGAGGGGCCCAGAACTGGACACAGTACTCAAGGTGTGGCCTAACCAGTGCAGAGTACAAGGGGAGAATGACCTCCCTGTTCCTGCTGGCCACACTATTCCTGATGCAGGTCAGGATGCATCTATAGACAAAACATCAGTATTGAAATCTAACAACATGTTTTCTCTTTTTTGGAATCTTTTCCAACTCCTCAACTCTGTTTTGCCGTAGAGAGTGACATTGTTCAGCTAATAACCTCTCCAATCATGAATAAAAGAAATATGTTTTTCATACTTCTGTGCCATAGCCTTCTGTTTACACACTCATGTTATGTTTAACCATAGGGCTACTTTGAGAGCTTGCAATTCAAATGCAAATTTAAACCACATATTTCCATACCACCTTGGTATAAATCCAAAATCTACCCCAAGTTTTACTGAAAAGCGCCATACGAAAAGAAAGCATATACAACAATGTGAGGAGTTCAAATCTTTGGATCTTTTGTATGATCATCACCCCAAACAGAATTTGATTTTATGCCTTGATTGTGCACCTGCTTCATTATTGGTTATCATTTATCGGGGAAGTATGGAGTAACACTCATATATGATAGATAGATAGATAGATAGGTAAGTAGGTAAGTAGATAGGTAGGTAGGTAAGTATGTAGGTAGATAGGTAGGTAGGTAGGTAGATGATTGAAAAACTGATAGACAGACAGATAGATAGATAGATAAGATTACTTATCAGAATAGTAAGCTAAGTTGGAAGGTTTTGCAGTCCCTGCCAGACTTCATCAGGTGTTTTTGGACAAATATAAATGCTACGTTCTGTAAAGTTAACCTATTTACCCAGAGAAGAATCTTAAACTTCCCCGGCATAAGGTGTTTCATCAAAATACTAACATTATTCTATTTGGTTCTGTAAAATAGTGATATTTCCTCCATTTTATCAGATTAGGTCCTTTCATTGCTCTGCAAATATTATTTCTCTCTAATAGTCTCAGAAAATAAGATTTCCTCATAAAACAGGATTCTCTAGTGTTGCTGTATTTCTAACACAAGTGAGAGGAGAGTTAATCTATATTTGCTATGATACAGGTTATATGCTATAGAGAAATCTGAAGATATCAAATCTGACTGAGAATGAGTGGAAGTTCCTCTAATGCAGACTTCTGTCTGCTCAATATCCAAGTTAGTACTTGACAACATTATCACCCCTTAAGAAATGTTAATGGATCACAAATTTACAGCCTCATAGTTTAAACACGTTGAACACAAGACATTTATATCCTACTTATTACTAGCTTTCTAGATCTTACTTTGCTGCATATATTTTAAAATAAATGAGATATATAATTGCAACAGGATGTTCACTTAAAAAATAGTAGATGCAATACTGAGATCCATCTTGTGTGTAGAGCAAAAGATTATAATGTTTTAAAATGCCTTTTGTTTCTTTAGCCACAGTCCCAAACTTAGTAACTTAAACACACTTCAAGTTGCTTATACTAATAAATACAATGCATATATTTGAGAATGTCACTGTAATATTTCTCTTACCTCTACAGATAGGAACAGGGAAGTCCCACGATGCTGTGTTCACGGAGTTGGCTGTGCAGGTAAGCTGAGGGTGCCCATCCAAAATATATCCAGTTACACAGCTGTATCGGATTTTGTCACCGACATCAAATCTTGTACCATACAAGATACCCTTTGGTGGAACTCCTGGGTTGCCACAGGAACTACTCTGTAATTCTGGAGAAGACATACTTTTATTACTTAAACTGTTTTTATAACTCAACAGTGGATTTTGCTGAAGAACATTACAGCAGCTGTGGGCAGATGGCATGTTTTCATGGATATTATACAACTCCTAACATTAAAAAGGTGTTACTGAGTTAGTCCACTAGGTACTCAAATATCCAAAGGTAGAATATTACAGGAAAATGAGCACGAGGTTTTCCTTGTGCTCCACCTATAATATAATATCTATCATTAGATTTCTGATACCAGGCCATGGCACTAAGCGGCCCATCCAGGCTTTTCTTCAACACCTCCAGGGACGGCAACTCCACCAGCTCCCTGGGCAGTCCATTCCAATGCCAATCACTCTCTCTGGCAAGAACTTCCTCCAAACATCCAGCCTAGACCTACCCTGCCACAACTTGAGACTGTCTGCCCTCATTCTGTTGCTGGTTGCCTGGGAAAAGAGACCATCCCCACCTGGCTATAACCTCCTTTCAAGTAGCTGTAGACAGCGATGAAGTCTGCCCTGAGCCTCCTCTTCTGTATGCTGCACACCCCCAGCTCCCTCAGCCTCTCCTCACAGGGCTGTGCTCCTGGCCCCTCACCAGCCTTGGTGCCGATCTCTGGACACCTTCCAGCACCTCAATATCTCTCTTGAATTGAGGGGCCCAGAACTGGACACAGTACTCAAGGTGTGGCTTGACCAATGCTGAGTACTATAATTCGTATGAATCATAGTATATTAACATGAAAATTCTACATTTACACAGTGTTTTTATTTTCAGCTTTTCCAAGAAACTGTTATCTTTCAGAATCTGTATTTCTTAAGGCTTGTAAAAAGGTCACCAAAAAATCCCCTGGCCTTTGAAATGAAGAATATAAAGATTAGCAATGTCTTTAACAGTTGCTGCCTAAAAATACTTGCTTTACGTTTACTGCCTCATCAAGAACTGTCCACATAAGGCAACACATTCTTATGAAATTAGATTACATTTTAAAGCACTAATTAAAAATCAACCTCCTTCTAAAATAGAACTCATTTTCCAGTTGAATATCATATGACTCATTTAAAAACATTACTTAGCATTATTTTAAAAATATTATCCCAGTAGCTAGTATGTTACTATTCGTATCCTTTCAAGGAATTTTGTTCCTAATTTTATATAATAAAGTAGAAAACAAATTGTGCTATATAAAATATATATTAGTTACTTCTCTGAGTATTCTCATTTGGAACACACACGAGTGCACTATTCTTTTGAGGGGTGGAGGGAGTGCATGTCACCAAATAATTGCATTAGCCTTCTTTGATAGGTGGCATCTATTTTCAAATTGAATGTGACATTCTAATACCAACTCTCTGTCATTTAAAGCTACAGATTGTTACCTTGAGATCGTCATCTGTCCTGGTACACAGGGATTGGCAAACTAGATTGTAATTTCTGCTAAGCTGTTCACAGATTGTTGACTACAGTGATGTTCTGCTATTCAGTAAAGATATGAAGCATGCAAAAGTGTTTCCTTTTAAATTTGCCTCATTGTAATTTCATTGAATTTCTGCTTGTTCACTGAAAACTGAATTTCTCCTTGTACTCTGAAAATAAGCATAACTGAGTTTTTTACACCGTCCTATGTTTTCACATTTTCATTGTGTCTTATTGCTCGTGTCCTTTTCAAAGGAAACTATCACAAGTTTTAGTCTCTCTCCAAGCAAGATTTTTCTTTGCCTGAAATGGAATTGTTAGTTATCTCTGAATTATGTGTAGTTTTTGCTTGCATGAAACCAAAACACATTTTTACATCAATGTTCCATTCATAAGATAGGTACATATTCATTTATTTATCCTCTTTTTCTTTATTTTTCTTCATTATAAAACCTAAGGATCAAATTATCCTTCAATGCTTGTCATTAATTTCTATTTCATTAATTGTTATTAATGTCAATGGAAGCTCATCTCAAAGACTGTGGGTAGAATATGCCTCAGAGAGTTCTGCTTAGCAGGAATGGACACGCTCCTTTAAAGAGTTTAATTAGCAGAAACTCAGCCACTAATTAAGAAGCTATTGAAATTAAATCACACTACATAAAATTTCTTTCTGGCAATACTTTCAAAAACAAGGCTGTCAGAAGTCCAACAGTTACTCAAGGAGAAACAAGTAACATCCATATATGCAAATTTCAAATTGTCTTTCTTTTTATTCAGATTTTAAGTCAGTAATTTTACACTTCTTTATAGAATCAAGAGTAGCACCTGTCTTCCCTAAACTGCTTAAGCATTAAATTTATAGCACGTGGTCCAAAAACTGAGAAAAAAATATTTGCAAATATTCCAGTAAAATATACACTTGTCATCTCATTGCATTGCATTCATTTCAGTGAAGAATATTTGCATTTCCTCTACTAAAAATTAATGTCCTTCACAGATTAAATCTGATATTAGAAATTTAGAAACTTGAAGAACTTTGTCTTTTTTTAAAGGTTTTTTTCATCGCTTTACTGCAGTTGTTCACTGCCATTACCAATCATTATTTCCCAATATAAAGTAAGAAACATTGTCAGTACCAAATGCCTGTCTTCATGAGTACTGACTCACTGAAAACCCTATGAAATATCCCAATATAGGCTAATATTTGTTTCAGCTAATACTTGTTTCATTTATCAGTTCTCACATAGAATACCCCTGGTATCCCTATGCCATCAGCTGAATCATAGAATTGTAGAATGGTAGAGTTGGAAGGGACCTCAAGGTCTAGTTCCAACTAGTTCCAACCCCCTGCCATAGGCAGGGAGACCTCCCATTAGCACAGGTCACTCAAGGCCTCATCCAACCTGGCCTTGAACACCTCCAGGGAGGGAGCAGACACAACCTCCATGGGGAACCTGTGCCAGGGTCTCACCACTCTCACTGTAAAGAACTTCCTCCTAAACAACTCCCTGTATTACTGCATGGTACTAGTCCTGGATTGCTTGTTCACTCACATCTGCTATTCCTAATAATAATCCCTTTGCCACACAAAACCCAGTATCATCCAGTAAATATGCTATTCTAGGGTTGCTCCAGTTGTACCCTGGGACAGGACTTCGTGTAACTGGAAACATCAGAACACTGCTGTATACATTTCAAGTATCTCAAATATTAGGAAAGATGATGTATTTGCAGCAGTATTAAGTAGGTTGAAATAGTGTCCAAAATTTACCTGTATCAAATATTGTAATGGTTTCTTTTAGTTGCACATCATTTTCCAAAGGTTTCAGAAATGGAAGAAGTAACTTAGATACACAGTTTAAGCCTCATACTATTTTCTTTCTCAAAATATATATTATGCTTACTTTCTTTTCCCTTCTGCCTGCATTCATGTTGCTTTGAATATATGAACAAACATGGTCTAGATTTAGATCTAAAAAGGACTAGAAGAAATAACTGACCAGTATAGAAATAACCTCAATGCATATTGGAATATACATATACATGCCAGTCCTGCTTGAATTTACAGAGTGAGAGAAATTACAAGAAAAATTTGGAGTAGACAGTATTGGTGCACTGAAGGAAAAAAATTAAAACAATATCTAACTACCAATTTAAATATATATATATATATATATATAAACACACACACACACATATATATATGATGGAGAAAGCAAAGAAAAAAGACACTATAAAGTGCCTGGTATGATCTAGCATGAGACAGATTTATTAAAAAGGAGATTAAGTGAACAAGATCCTATTTCTCAAAATCCAGGTCTCTTCTTTGTAGTAATCAATTCCAACAAATCTCTTGCCTGAAGATACAAGTGCCACTATTCAGAAATTCACAGTTTGTAGCAAAATAGAAATATCAGTTCTGCTAATAAACATAATATTTTTCCTTTGCTTTCTGCACTTCATGGAGGGTCAACTAGAAGACCATTAGAGGAAGTAAGGAAAAAAAAAATCTTTTCCCTAAAGTAAAAATGGTAAAACATAGTTTTTTTCTCCTGTTCTCAGCCATTCTTTAGATAGACAGCTCTCTCTGCAATAGTAACCTCACTGAGGGTCTCTGCTGTTCACTAAAGATAACACAGCTAATTACATTGCACGGTTTCTTACCTAATTTTTAATGAATGACATCTTTTTGCTTTTTTCTTCTCTTTGAACTCATTTTCATGCCAAAGAAATGTCAGAGTAACTTGATTATTTGAAGCAAAGCCACCCATTAGTGTAAGGATGTCTTTTAAAATTGTGTCATGAGGGAACTTCAAATCTAGATTTTTACACTGAGTTTGATTTTGGTTCCCGATACGTTGAAATATCCGCTGCGTTTCCTGTCTTTGTTACTAACACAAGAATGTTTCTGTTTATAGCATTAAAGTAGTGTGCTATTCTTACAGGAACAAACTTGATTAAGCATTAATTAGAACATTAATGTAATGCTTCTTTAAGTAAGTGAGCAACAGCAACAAGACATACAGCAGAAAAGCTCTCCAGGATATGTGAAGAGAAAAATTATAACTAGTACTACAGTAACACTGGTACAGTGGGCAGGACAAACATAGTAAGAGAAATGATTCAGGGTTTGTAATACTTTCCTTTCACATAAAATGCACTCTTGGAAATAATCTGTTTAAATCAGATGAAGACACAGAACAGTACTAAAGTGCTGAGACCCGACGCACAAAGGCAATGGTATTCACTAATTTTACTATACGACAGTGTAATTCAGCCCCAAGTGAAATCACCAGCTTCATTTGACTATCAGCTTCAGCAGACATGGCTAAACCTGCCCCTTCCCTATAAGACACACTTCTAAAGTAAATGACAAACAGCTAAAGACACAAGAGTTAGCTAGGAAAACTACACAGTTAAGAGAACCAGCCATGCTTATTCACCTTTACCAAATCACTTTTGACTTCCATAAATTGTTTATCTGCAGTAAATTACTGTACAGTTGCTGATGGCACCAGTTAAACTGCAAGCATGGCTGGCAGGTGAATGCCTATAGTGCATTCCTATAGCGAAAAACGGGACTGGAGAGAATGTTTTTGGAGTTTTGTGGGGTTTGTATGTTTTAAAGTATGTAGAGTTGTTGGTAAAAAGACAAAGTCACAGAGATTGCTCCATTCACATTGTTCTGAAAGTGTGCAACCCGATCAGTGTAGTCCGCAGCCTGAAGTATCTGTCACAGGTGGTGGTTGTTCGGCTTCCCACGTAAATGAAGCTCAGACATGTGCCCTGACTGGCATGCAATTAACTGTGTAGGTATGGCTATACATGAGTCACAGTAAGATTGTTCCATTTAGACTACAGTGATGCTGACCACTTTTTTTTGGCATAGAGGTATTCCACAGTCAGCTGAAGAGAGGCTGTTTTAATTACAGAACAAAGATTATTTAATAACTCAGAACAATCTAAGATTTAAAAAAAAACAATTCTAAATCCTGAAGTCTATCACTCTTCCCTCTGCAACATGTATTTCTTACTATGCATTTTACAGTTTTGGAAAAGAATATAGTCTTTGATTTCTGAATTGTTATGGTAAAAATACCTGACAGTATTAACTCAAAGTGTTATCTTACTTGGCCTTATGCTAGGTATTTCATAAATGCTCTATCATGCCTCACTGGCTATCCTTACCTGAAGAATATGCAGTAACCAAAGCTGTTAAAACCTAACTGAATTTAAGAAATGGCAGCTTACCCACTGAAGGAGGATGTCAAAGCACAAGTAAGTTACGTAGTATCACATAAAGAGTGCCTCCTCACAAACTTCACAGGCAAATATAGATGCATACATCAAATAAATGTAATCAATTTTGTAAAAATCCCTACTGAAATTAGGATTCCATCTGGCAAGACACCACAGAAATAACAGGAAGATGTATAGCTTTAATATTCAAGATGATATGAATAAATTTTGTGGAAAAGTACTGGGACTTCTTAAGGAGACTTAAGGAGAAAGATAAGAGCTGGCACTCAAGCAGTGATAGACATTGCTAATATGTGAATTGACTCTTAAACTGGTCTAAAGGCCAGTCTGACCACTTTGTTATTTAAGTGATTACAGTCCAGAGAACGATCAGTCTTAAAGCTTCCTGTTGGCACCTGGACTTACTAGCATATGTAGTCTCAGCATACAAACGGATACCTGTGGTAAATCAAGTATGCCTTGTGTTTTACTTATGAGCCAAGCTTGCCCCACCACAAGCCTTCTTCACTAATTGTGTCTTATCATCGAAGACTGAGAACTTGTTTTAAAAATTGTTTGGAATTTGAACTATAATATATAGATATGGGATGTGACATGGACACATCACCAGATAGTGGCATAAAAGGGCACAAAGAAAACTAATTTTCTTCTCGTGGAAGGGACTTCGACACACGAGAAGTGGGCACTAGGTGGCACCTGAAACATTTAGAGGTGCTGTATGACTTGGCAGAGTGACAAATATTTCCTTCGACGTTTCAGCAGTAGCAAGAAATGCCCCATTTTAAAATGTATTTTACATATGCCTGGTGTACATATATGTTGGGATATATACACTTACACGTAGAATTGCTGATAGGAAGCCCTATAGACAGCCTGAATTGTTGTACTTCAGACCTGGTTGAAGCACAAATGTTTGATACAATTGGTTAACTTCACTGACCACCTGCTTCTTTTTCTCAAAGGATATGCTGCCTCTCACAGTGAAATTCCAGTCTAGTTTCCACAATTACTGCTGGCATGAAGGATTCCTTAACAATATTTACATTTATGAAGTTAGAGCTATTATCCCTGTACTTATTTTTTAAATGTTTCTGGCTTAGCTATTTTGACAGAAGAAATATTTGCTTTAATTCTTGAATTTAGTTTTTATTTGGAAATGTTTCAGAACTTTCCTTAGGAAAATTGAATTCTCTCAAAACTCTGTATCACAGTTGTTCTTCAAGCATCACATTTTCTTGATACAATTAATGCCCTTACTGGACTTGATGGCAAAAGGTCAAAATCAGCGTTCTGGGATGTTATGAGGACATTACTAAACTCTTCAGAGGTCTTTTCATTTTTATATCTCATTGTGAATCTCAACTGGCAGGTTGAGACTTCTGCTCACTAGGTAAGATGTGTCAAGGTCAGGAAGTGCTTTTGTTTAGTCCTGTAATTACTTTTCTGAATGTTCTTATCATACTCTTTCAACTGAACACCACCTTTAGAAAACACAAACTCTTTATCCTTTTATGTGTCTCAGGGTCTCAGTACATGAGGCGAAATTTAAAATCCTTAACTCAAGCTTCCTTTCAAAGAATTTTCATGAATGCTTCACGATGCACCAGACTATCACTGAATCTATTGTATCAATACAGCTTATTCAGTTTGCAATGTTTTGGTTTACTGCATAGAAGACATTAATGCATATCCATGCTGTGAAGAGAGTAAATTTGTGGAAGTTTCATCTCTTCTCTTTCTTTCAAACTGTACTTGATGATCCTTCTCTCAGAATATACATGGTATTTTAAGTAAGAGAAAGTTTATAATTAAAAGGATATCACCAGCATTAATAACACTTCTATTATGTTCAGTTTCTTACCATTTATGATACTACTCAGAAATACTTTAAAAAAATAAAATCATACATTACATAATAAAATGCTACTCCAAGTCGTTTTTGTAACTGCAATCATACTTCTAAGGTCTGAAACACATGGCTACCTAGTAAAGCCCTTTTTATTACAAAAGATCTCTGGTCAATGTTCATCTCAGGTATAATATGAATTTTTACTAAAAATGTTCAGACACAAAAACATTTAAAGATACTGGGTCAAGGGTATGTGCATGATTCTGCTTTTAATGGTACTTATCCCGATAATTTCACAGTGCTGAATTGCACTATGGTCTAATGACTTTACTGCACAAGGTGAAATAATACAGCAGCACCAATCTTGTCCAAATTACTTAAATGAAGATTCATTAAGCAGAAAAGACACTGTGATCAAATTAATGGATAATAATAATGTGAATAAATAAACATCTGCATCAAGCCATTCATCAAGAGCAAGCACAAAATCTTTGAGTAAATTACTTTCCATAAAACTTTCTTTTATAACCTAGTGCTGACTTATGCACCCACAATATTGTACCCTCCAAAACGTTCAGCCCTCCACGTTGGAGGGAAAACACACTCTACCCCAAACACAAATACAATCTGCTTTTCTCATCTACTCCACTTTCCCATGTCCTTCACCTGGGAAGTAGATTATCTACAGTAGTTACTTTATTTCAGCATTAAGCTGTCATATTCCTTTTGCAAAAATTAACATTACTTTTGGGATTCAGAATTCTATTATCACCTTCATTGCACGGGCTTGGGCATTTCAGAGAGAACATGTCTCAACCCCCAAAATATGTATGCTTTGCCTTATGCTGAAGGAAAGCTCCCTGGAAAATTTGGAAAACCATTTTCATAGTTCTCAAGCATTGGAGATTTAAAGTAGCATATTTTCTGATGAAACATATGATATCCTTATGCAAGGATGATTTAAATTGTCTGAAAAAAAGGAAGAGATTTCAAGCTGAATATGTAGCAACATTATTCCATAAACTTGGCATAGGGGGAGCTGCTTTATAGAAGTTGTCCTTTGTAGGGTTTAGTGAAAGGNTTAAATTAAAAAAAAATTAAATAGAATACAATGCAGTACACTATTGCCTCTGGGTTGTGGACTAACACAAGCATACATATACATACATCATATATCACAAGCATATATATACATACACTTTTTTTTTTTTCAGAGATTTTAAAATCAGAAAGGGTTGTTTCTAACTTCTAGTCTGTCTGCTGCGAAAGTAGAGATAACAGTGTTTCCTTTGTTAGTCCTGCACTAAAATAATCAGTTTTGAGACATATACAGTAAAAGGTACTTTATCTTATTTTGTTGATAGTGATGGAAAGCTTCTGCAAAGGAATTCACGTGACATAGACATATTAACTAGCTTCCTTCAACGTCTTCTGTTTTAATCAGTGCAAAGTCAAACCCAGCTAGTCTGCCTTCCCTCAAATCATAGTAGCTGCCAGAATAACACTTCATCCCCTTTCCTTTGGGTTATCTACTGTGGGTTATTCCTCTCCTAACTGAGTTGTTATTTGAATGAGCAGAAATGATAATAATTTGAGGGCAGAGAGGCATTTATCCTTAAAAAGAACTCAAGATTTTTATTTACTTCTCATTAAATGTCTCTGTCGATCACTCTTTACATCTATCTTTACATGGCAGGTTAATACTGAAACAGGAATGCCGTTCTTGTCTCTGGACATGCTGGTACTTTCTCTTACTGGAGAAAGTTCTTGAACAACACCCCTCTGGCTTGTACTTTTAAATATTTTCAATATTCTCTGCTTCTACTGAGAAAAATGTTCTAGGAAAAGGTAAGTTCAACAGCCTGCTGCAGTCCTGCACAAATCACTGTTTGACAGAGCTTATGAAGCATGTGTTGTGGTGCTAACTCTCTGAACGATCATACATCTTATAGAAATCTATGCAAAACTTCTTTAAAGAGTGACAGATTGATATGTTAGAAGAGCTAAACAGTGTCAAAGAAATATATGTTATACAAGTAGGCTGTTAGCATAGTGTGAAATGGTAAGGAATACTTAGACATGTATCCTCAAGTCTATATCTGACATGTTCAATCCTGTGATACAGAATTTCACTTTACTGTCTAAGAAGAAAAAAGGAATTATAAATGCCAACTGACAGACAAAACCCCTATATTCAGCATTAATTTTCTGGTTCTGGTGGAAAGGCTCTAATGAACTGATGAATATTTCAATTTGATATCTTCTCCACTTTCCCCTGCAAAATATAGGTGAACAACAAGGAGAAAGATGTTTTTAATTTTGTTTCTCAACAAGTTTACAAAGATATGTTTAGATATGTTTGCATTTGAGGACAAATCACTTAATGCTGACGTGGTTATCAGATGTTTACTGAACTAATATATTGGCTAAATGTAAATAGAAGACTGCAAGAATTAAAAGAGATGGAGTAGATTTACAGAAGTCCAGACTTCTTAGTTTGTGTCTCAGCACACTGAATGTTCAACTCAGTATTTAGCTGTGAAGATTCTGGCAGTGAACATTCAGGTGTGTTGTGGTAGGTCTAAGTAGGCAAAAATAGGCAAAAATAGGTTTATACATGACCTGGCTTGCCCAAACATGTTTTTCTGCTCTCGCTCCTTGTGTTTTGGGGAGAAGCAACCACAAGAAAGAGGACAAAGAACCTGGAGATGCTGAGTCTGAGGACTCTGACTTGCCCACGGTTGTTTGCATCCTGTGGTAAACAAGGCACACAGGCTCAGTTTGTGTATGCCTTGTGCAAGGCCTGTGTGCTGCCCTAAAAAGGGTAAACCAAGCCTATGGCTTCACCTAATATGGTCAAGCTTGGCTAACTGCCATTCTGATTGGCTGTTATATGTCCAAAGGCCATTAGTCTCGGGCAGTATTGATAAAAAGAGATGAGCAGGAGACAGAACCTGCTCTGCCACTGTATTCATGCTTGCTTACTGCTGTCTTATTGTATCCTGAACTGCCTGGAAACTGCCTGCCTCAAGCTTACCAGGAACAGGCTCTAAATATCTCCATGCGATCGGCCTGCATAGTCAGCCTGACATCGTGCTGAGACTGCACACTGCAAGACATCCTGCCTGCACCTGAAAGTCTCCTGCCAAGACAGGAAGTCCTGGAAATACACAGATTATCCAAAGAGCCAGGACCAAGTCAGAGATTGTATTCATTCTTTTCCCAGCACCCTGAAGCCTGGGAAGAATCAGAAGTCTCAGTGGATGGCAGGACAGTAACAGAATTCCCTGAAAGCACTTGGGTACTGTCTGAAGCTGTAGCCAGCTCTGCCAGTCGGGAGATTAATATTTGTGAGTAAAAACTTAAAGCCTCTTGTAATTCACCATTGCCTTCTACCGTAAACAGAAAGGAGCTCCTTGAGCCCATCTAGTGGGCAAGCAGCATATTGACCGCAAGCGGTACACTAACTGCAGCAACCTTCTCTTCCAGTTCAATTGAGTTCAGTTAATGTTCTATTATTGCTAGTTATTTCTAGATCCTGTTACTATCTGTATAATATTTCCATGACTGTGAGAAGAACTGATTATTATTAAAATTAGTGGTAGGGATGGCAACAGTTGTGAATATTGAAAATAAACAATATTAAATTTTGAAAAATATAATCTCGCATTAATTAACTACCCCTCCAAAACAAGGTGACTTAAAGCTAATGCCACAAGCAAGGGAGCCACCCTTGTTAAATACATCTAAATAATGATAAGTAATCCACTGGGTAATATTTTGAAGTTTAACATCAAATACAGATGCTACAAATAACCTGAACAATTATATCTGAAAACAAACAAACAAACAAAATCACCTGCAAAGGCAGTTCTTATGAAATATGCCCTGAAGTGAAAAGCCATGAGGTAATCGTGGCACACAATAGCAAGCATATTCAATTAATCATTTAAATATATCATGTGCATGAAATGTATTCAAGGAAGAGACTCGACTGATAAATTAACTTTATCAATATATGCTTCATGCACTGATATATTGTTATCTCACGCACTTTCATTTCATAAAATATTTCTTATCTGCAACTTTGCTTATTTCTTAAAGCGATTACTCTTTTGATTAAAATCAAACTATTCTGAGTTTATTTTCACTTGAAGAATGTTTATCTGGTAAAATTAATTAGTTTTTAGTTTGTTAAAGGTGCTTTGGTGTTTGTATTGATAATTACATTTTCCTGGGGTTTAGCCTCACTCTGCATTTTGACATTCAGTACTACTGCCTTCAAAAACATTTATTTCAGTCAAAATCTACTGCTTTTTCATTCTGGAAATACCATTTAATTGTTTAAAAGCAATTTGCATTACATGGTCCAGTAGATATACGCTGCTCTCAGTTAAGTAATTACATTATTTGTCATTAATATTTCCAAAATATTTTAACTTGTGCTACTGTTCTGAAATAACTCATAAAACATAATATTTAAAACAAAATATAGAATCACAGAATGGTAAGGTTGGAAGGGACCTCAAAGATTATCTAGTTTGAACCCCCTGCCATGGGCAAGGACACCTCCAACTAGAACAGATCACTTCAAGGCCTTGTCCAACCTGGTCCTGAATACCTCCAGGGAGGGAGCATCTGCAACCTCCCTGGGCAACCTGTGCCAGTGTCTCACCACCCTCACTGCAAACAACTTCCTCCTAACATCCTGTCTAAATCTCCCCTCTGCCAGTTTAAACCCATTGCCCCTTGTCCAGTCATTGCAAGACCTTGTAAATAGTTGCCCCCCAGCCTTCCTGTAGGCCGCCTTCAGACACTGGAAGGCTACTATAAGGTCTCCTGGAAGCCAAGACTGAAGAGCCCTAAATCTCATAGCCTGACCTTATAGCAGAGCTGTTGCAGCCCTCTGAGCACCTTCGTGGCCTCCTCTGGACCCGCTCCAACACCTCAATGTCCTTCCTGTGCTGGGGGATCCAGAATTGCACACAGGTCTCCCGATGGGGTCTGAGGAGAGCAGAGTAAAGGGGCAGAATCACCTCCCTTGCCCTGCTGCCCACACTGCTCTTGCTGCAGCCCAGCACACAGTTGCTGTCTGGGCTGCACTCACGCTGTAGCCTCATGTTGAGCTTTTCATCACCCCACACCCCCAGGGCCTGTTCCTCAGGGCTGCTCTCAGCCGTTCCCCACCCAGCCTGGAGTTGTGCTTGGGATTGTGCCTACCCAGGTGCAGGACCTTACACTTGGCCTTATTGAATTTCATCAGGTTGGCCTGGACCCACCTCTCCAGCCTGTGCAGGTCCCTCTGGATGGCATCCCTGCCCTCTAGCAAGTCGACTGTGCCACACAGCTTGGTGTCATCTGCACACTTGCTGAGGGTGCACTGATTCCTTTGTCCATGTCACTGACAAAGACGTTAAACAGCACTGGTCCCAGCACTGACCCCTGAGGGACGCCACTTGGCACTGGTCTCCAGGTGGACATTGTGCCCTTGATCACCACTCTCTGTGTGCCACCGTCCAGCCAATTCCTTATCCAGAAGTGCTCCGCACATCAAGTCCATTTTTTTTCCAGTTTGGAATTGTGTTGCATCTTGGGTCAGGAAATTAATATCTTTTATTTCAAAATAGGTCAGTAGAATGAATCACTCCTACTGTAATCAGTCAGGATATTGGATTTAGTATTGGTATTGGCATGAAGATCTCATGACACCTTTAATGGTTTCTTTGGAATCAGATGTCTTCTTACAAAAGACTGTCATTGTCAGATTATAGCAATAATTTAGTAATCCCCTCATTCAGTGCTACCTCTAAGGAAAAGTTACTGAGGAGAATTATGTCAAATGTCTTCTAGCAGGAATCTGTGAGACTAGAGAGATTTCTGCATATAAATTAAGGCATACAAAGGCTTGATGTTACCTCTCTCACTATCATCAACCCATTTTTTTACAGTGCAATTTGCAATCCATCCTGGTGCCACAGAAATAAATGTTTTTACAGACAACAAAATATCGTGAGGGCATGGTGTATTTTTCCTGATACAGAGGCTATTTCTACTATTGCATGTAAACATTTCCATGTCCTAAGTGTGTTTAAGAGGATGCAAAACAGGATCCTTTGATATTAATTAGGATTAGTCCTTGTCTTTAATTAACAGTTGTTTCTACTAGGCAGAAAGTTTCTGGAGAAGAGAAGGCTCAGGGGAGACCTCATTGCTGTCTACAACTACCTGAAAGGAGGTTGTAGCCAGGCAGGGGTTGGTCTCTTTTCGCAGGCACCAGTGACAGAACAAGAGGACACAGTCTCAAGCTGTGCCAGGGTAGATTTAGGCTGGAGGTATGGAAAAAGTTCTTCACAGAGAGAGTGATTGGCATTGGAATGGGCTGCCTGGGGAGGTGGTGGAGTCACTATCCCTGGAGGTGTTTAAGAGGAGTCTGGATGAGGCACTTAGTGCCATAGTTCAGTTAATTAGAAGCTGTTAGGTGATAGGTTGGTCTCAATGATCTCAGAGGTCTTTTCCAACCTGGTTAATTCTGTGATTCTGTAAATCACTCTGAGAGGCAGGTAAGGGTCGGTCAGGGTCTACTCTCTCTAAAGAAAGGAGTTGAAGGAGTGACATTGTCCTCTTCCTAGCAAGAAGCAGAGCAACAATAAGTTGGTTGTATTCATCAGTATTTTGTGATATTCTCATTACACAAAGTAATTTACCGACGGGAGACACAAAACCACAGTGTCCTAATGCAGAAATTATCTCTTTCTTTAATTTTTTTCCTTTGTTGTCTGCTGTGCCAGAGGTTTATCATATTGGTGATCATGCAAATCTTTGTCTACTTTATGACATAGTTTGCAATGTGCTGCATAATATTTATATTATTTATAATGTTAAACAGTAAAGACTTCATTAATGCTGCAGTAAATTTGAAATTATGTAGATCAATTGATTTCAAATTGGGGCAATTGCTTCTGGGCATAGGTTAAGTTAATATCAACTGCATCACTGACTTGTGGAATACTTTGCATTTACATCAATTTCAAATTAAGTCAGATTTTGCCTGATATATTTTATAGATTAAAAAGACAACGCAGGTTAATATAATATTCAGTTATTTCTCTGCAGTTAGCATCTAATTTGACCTCATCCCATTCATTTGCCTCTTTCTGTTTTCACTTTGCTTCTTTTTATATGTCTGCTAGAACAGTCATCTCTTGAATGAGCTGAGAAATCAGAGTCTAAGGTTAGAAGTGACATGTCATGAGAATCCTAGAACTCGGATTTTTTAAACCTCAGATCAACAGAGTCAGATGTATTTTAAGATGCCATCTGGTAGCTTTACACAAAACAACACAAAATTTGAAATCTAAAGGATTATTGATTAAACATTCATGGTTATCTCAAATAATTATTCATTCAGTAGTTACAAAGACTTGTATGAAACGAAGATTATTAAGCAGCACTCAACTGATTTGTGACACTACATCAGCAATTGTTTGCTCTTTTATGTTTAATGGATATCATGTGAAACTTAACAGGCAAAGCAAAATCTTCTAATGACCTAGAAACATATTAATGAACTTGAACTGTGAATCAGAAAGCACTTTCAAACATAGCAAACTACCATATGTTTGATGATTTAAAGCTCTTTATGCTCTTTTCTCAGATGGACACGTACATGCTCTCTTTTTCCAGGACACAGATGAACCTTTCCTATCTGCTTAAGAACTGATCTTGAATCATGAAACTAATTCTTAAAAGCCCTTCATCTTAAGCCAAATGATACTTTATCTCCTGTGCAAGACTGTGTGCCTTGAAACAACTGTTCTTTCCACCATTTCCAAACCATCATAACCCCCCTTTTTCCATTATCAATTTGAAATTGTTAACTACTTGTCTTCAGAATGGTTTTGAAGACAAATTGAGTGATGAGTTAGGAGTTGAAAAGTTGCCAAATCTTGTGTTGTCATATCTAATTTTTAAACACACATCTCCCAAGGTAAACTCTAAATATCTGCATTCTTTGTCTTAGCTTCATGTATTATAGAAAGGAAAAGCTAAGTGCCAAGGGAAGATAGTTCATAGATGTGGTTGATGGGCAGAGAACTAGCTAGCTGGCAAAACTATGTACAAGGTGTGGCTTTTCAGCCTGTGTCTCTTAGGAAGTTGAGGTTATATATATGATAGTAAAGAAAAAAGTCATAATTGCTAAAATCTTTATGTCCTAGTATTTTTCCCAAACCATGATGGCCCCATCCCTATATGCAACCACCCACATCATGTCTTAGAACTGTGTCAAGGTATTAATTTATACCAGCAGAAAACATGCCAGGTTATAAACATTCTGACAATTAAATGATAGTGATGATTGCCTGCTAGAGTCTGCCCCCATTCTGTAGACTTGTTTGGCTTCCTAGTATATACACAACAGAACTGATTCAGTCAGTGGTGCATAAATGCCTTCCCATTTGCTCTAATCAGTATCTTTGTTAATTAAAAATCCTGGAACTATTGTGACAAAACTCAGACTGTTTTATTTCATTTTGGTGCACTTACAAAAGGAAAATGTGATGTGGACAGTGGAAAGACTTTCTCTGAGAGAGGACTCTGCAGGAGACCCTGGGAATCACTGCTAACAGCATAAGCAGAAGGCAGGCCCCTGCTGCAAACATTTGAAATGGAATTTCCAGAATAATTGGGGGTTTTTGAGAACTACTCCATATGGAGGGAAGAGATACATATGTTTTATGTGTATTGACAACATTTGGATAGAATATAAACTCTGGGTGGCACTAAGAATCTTGGTAGGGCTGATGAAAGACAGTGGGGTAGGACTTTGCCTTCATGACTAACAGAGACCAGATAAATTGCCCTTTTAAAGCATTCCTTTCCGCCCTATAACTAGAAAAGGGATCACATAGTGCCTATGTCACATAATAGATTTATGCACTATGGATGCCTGTAGTTAGTTAGAGTCCCAGATGCTTTACCATATAGATATGCTTATGCTATTAGAGATTTATGAGTTTCAGTAGTATCTAACCAGGTTATTTAAGTTTCAACAGCATTTCATAGGTAAAAAAAAAAAGAAATAGAAAAAATGTAGGGTTAGGTTCTTTCTTTCTCAGCTTAAGTAACTATAACATTTTGTGACTTAGTATTTGTTTTCTTTAAATATGAATTAAAATACATGTCCATTTTCCAACTATTCAACAGCTAAACAACTTCCAGTCACTTTCCTGAATTTTAATTTGCTAAATTACATTAACATAAAAATTTATGTCCTCTACTAAAAAAAAAAAAAACCAAAATCAAAGAGCACTACAAAAATAACAATTGTACCAATAAATACCATAAAACTAAAGTGTCTTTAATTTTGTAACCCTTCACATATAAATTCAGAACTTTAAAAGCCTCACAGTATCCAGAATGCTCTCAGAACCAGCTTTCTCCAGACTAAGAAGTAAAAATAATAGGGCTGTTAATCAACGAGTTTTCACATGACCAGTTTCACAAACAGCAACTAATTTAACAAAGCTCTTTATTTTTTTTTTCTCTCTATGTATCATACTACACAACATTTGAAGTCTCATAAAGCATTAGAGAAAGAAGAAACACTAAAGAATGCAATGGGGTTGAAAAAACTACAAAACGCACAGTACAAATACTTTACTGGAGAAGTCTGAACTGTTTATGACTATTATTAACTTCACTGATAACACAAATTGAGCTCCCTTAGTTTAAACCTTCAGAAATTCTCAGGTGAAATCTCTGCTGATAACTTTTATTTCTTCCAATGAGAAAATTTTGTTTCAGCTATACTGACCTAAGACAGAGAAATGACAAACAGGTCACCTGAGGAACATTACAAGCCCCAAAGAACCCATTAGACATGTTGGCAGATACAATACTCTTGTCCTAGTCAAAGGTGAATGTGCCACAACAGCTCATTTTAAAGCTGTTTCCCAGGTCATGATTAATAAAGCTGACAGCGGTGCTGCCACAGACAGACACAGCACAATAGCTGAAAAAATGCTCCAGCTCCACAGAACTAGGTCATATTATCAGTCATTATCATTTTGCTAGATCAAGTGCTTAAATGTTGCCTTTGTGTGAGAGCAAACAAAATATAGCATTAGGTAGCAAAAAAACACCTTCCAGAGCAGATGATCATAACAAATGCAGATATCTGTACTGCAGATTTCTATGAACTATTCATCTGCATTCCATTTAAAATTAGTTGTAAGTAGTATCTTTAACAAACAATGAATCTGTTAAATGTATGGTAGCAGCTTTAGAATGACAGGATATAAACCAAGTTTCCCTACAGGAAAACAGAAGCAATTGGCTCATCTTCAGCAATTGGCTCACCAATATTCTAAACAACTGAGACTGAAATTGAACCCAAGCTTAACACCATTTACCTAAACTATAATATAAGAAAGTTGATCTCGCCCATGTTAGTTTGTCCTTTATTTCCACAAGTAAACCTTTTTTTTTTTTTTTTATATTATTCAGGTTTTAATTGTTCAAATATGAAATCAAGGAAAACTGCTCAAGTTACACAGATCAGAAATCTTCCTCTAAATGATTCCATCTATGAGAATACCACATATAAGATTTTCTATTTCTACTTAATCTGCATTAAATTGAAAGTGGCTGTATCATATCCTATATAATTATACAGTCTCAGTCTTCATCAGATATGCCTGTCAGAACTTGATTTTATTAGTTTGCCATGCATCAAAATTCATTCTGACCTCTGTAAAATTTGACAAAGAGGTGAAAGCTGGACACCTAGATATAAGAATATGCTTAATGAATTTATAAACAGCACAAGATATGCAGAAACATGAGCAGGGACTTCAGAAGCCAAAATAAATACAGTTCCTTTTAATAACGTTGGAATAGAACTTTCAGTTTCAATTTACAAGCAGTGAATTTTTGACCTAGACATGAAAAAGAAACGATTCATTCACTATGAAAAAAACCAATAAAGTAACAAAATAATGGAAAGATAACAATAAAACTAGTACTGAGAACAGTGATGAAGAGGCACCAAATGCAACAGATGCTATCGTAGCATTCTCCTGTTACATTATATTTTCTGAAAAAGACATCAGGGTGAAGTCAAGAAATAGCAAGAAACCTGACCTAGATTTTTTTTTTCAGTCTCCTTTCCTGTAACAAGCTGATTTACATACAAAAAGTTGTTTTCATTTTATGCAATTTATTACTATTAACACGCATTTAACTTAGTGTATTGTTGGTGTTATTTCTGTGCAGCAAGAAGTTATAAACAGTGCAAGTGTCAGGATAATTAAGCTATAATTATGCCTTCGATTCACTCATAAAATTCACATTAATGTAATTGGGAGCTGTACAAACGAACCAAGGGCAAGAAGTTACTTTAAGACTCACGGTCCTCTGGAGCACTGGGAAGTTGCCAGTGTGCATTAGGGGATATTTTCTTGCTTTTGCTATTCTGTGAAAAGACACAACTTGAGATATAAAAGCAAATGTTTATTTCTGTGATGTTGATTGGTGAATATTCTGATGTACTTTTCTGTTCAAACAAAAGGTTCCATTCGGTCAACCTAACCTGTGTCAGGGTAGACTTTACTCTTGCCTTTAGTTGCAGGTAGTAGACAACTATGCTAGACCTACAGGCAGAACTTGATTGGTTCCAGGCATAACAAAAAATAAAACTACTGCTATCTAGTAGCAGGACAAACAGAAAATAAAATGCACGCAGCATATCAATTTATTTACTCTTCATTACGTCTTCTTTTGTTTCTGCTAAAATATCACTTCCACAGTTTGCTTAAGGCTCATTGCACTAATACTGTTCTATCAAAGTGTCCATCACTGTAACTGACAAATAAAAGTAGAATTCCTCCCTACTCACCTTTATAAAGAGCCTATTCCAGCCAAGTATATTCTAAATACAGCACTAACCCTAATAAGGCCATTGCTTTGCACACAGGCTATAGTTACATTTTTACCTTGCTACTGTATCAGAAAGCTTTATTTGAGGCATCTCAATTTCCACCTCAAGTTCTCCACACAATCTTAACCACACTGTGCCAGTGGAAATGGTAGGAAGGACATACCAGCTGAAAGCCTGCTTTTCATTGAAATAGAGGTTAGGCAAAAGCAACACACTTAGGAACAAGTGGTGTGAGTGTTGCTATCAACTTTGGACATCAGTATTGGTCTCTTTAGTTAAAGAAGCTGGAAGGTAAAATCGTGAAGATTTTATAGACTACTTGTAGCTCATTATCCAATCTCTTCTATAAATCCACTTCTATCAGAATTTGTCAGCTCAAGTAAGTGCTCCCAGATATCACAGCTCCTCTGCCATCCATGCAAACAGATCACAGAAAATAAAAATACCATGGTTCCAGTCTGCCCTGCAGCCAAAGGACTGGGACTCTTGGAACTTGAAAACTGAAAGGACCTGCACAGATCCTCCTTCACAATTTATATAAAGTGTCTTACCAACTTTGCTGCTGTTATTACGTTGCAGGCAGCAGAAATGCTGACAAGAAGCATTTTTAATTCAAAGCTTCTGTACAACAGTTCACAGCAGAGAAGTGACCTAGAATCCTCTAGATTTTCTATGGTAGCCAAGCTGGCAGTTACAGACACTGCAGAGGTTATCTAAAAAATATCCCTGTTTCAGAAATTAAATTCTACTGTGTCCTGGGTCCCACCTGGTCTGTACGGAGCTCCTTGGTTTTTTATATTGCAAATTTTTTAGCCTTAGTAGTGAGTTTCTCATGAAGGTTTTAATGTCTATTGCATCGTTTCACTTTTTACTCTTCATCTGGCAGTATAGCCAAATGCTTCTTGTGCACTTTTGCTTATTCTATTCATTCACCAAATTCCAGGGAGGGTTTATATATTTAATTTTATTGTAATTGTTTTCATTAAAGCTGCACTGTGTTTTCCAATACATAAGTTTCTCTCTGTTACTCCCTTTCTCTTCCCCTTTGAGAAGGGAGAGTGGTTAATAGAAAGCATCTGTCATTCACCTAATACCTAGCCAAGCCCTAACCTTTTAGAATCATAGAATCAGTCAGGGTTGCAAGGGACCACAAGGATCATCTAGTTCCAGCTACCCTGCCACGGGCAGGGACACCTCACACTATACCAGGCTGTCTAGAGCCTCATCCAGCTTGGCCTTAAACACCTCCAAGGATGGGGCTTCCACCACCACCCTGGGAAACCCCTTCCAGGATCTCACCACTCTCATGGTGAAGAACTTCTTCCTAGCATCCTTCCATGTACCCATTTCTAGCTTTGTTCCATTCCCCCTAGTCCCATCACTACCTGTCATCTTAAAAAGTCCCTCCTCAGCTTTCTTGTAGGTCCCCTTAAGATACTGAAAGGTCACAATAAGATCACCTTGGAGCCTTTTCCTCTCCAGGCTGAACAGTCTCAACTCTTTCAGTCTGTCCTCACAGCAGAGGTGCTCCTTGTGGGCCCTCTCTGCATACCTTCCAGCACATCCACAGCCCTCTTGTAATAGTGGCCCCAGAATTTGACACAGTACTCCAGGTGGGGTCTCACCAGTGTGTAGTAGAGGGGATGGTAACTTCCCTTGACCTGCTACCCACAATTCACAGGATCACAGGATGTCAGGAGTTGGAAGGGACCCAAAGAGATCAGTGAGTCCAACCCCTCTGCCAGAGCAGTACCATAATCTAGGTCAGGTCACAGAGGAACGCATCCAGATGGTACTTGAAAGTCTCCAGAGGAGAAGATGTAGTCCACCATTACAGAGCACCATAGAGGAAAGAACTGTAATCAAATATCATAGACTCAAAAAACCTATTGCTCAAAAAAAAAATCATGTTCTTTATACCAGATTTGTGAATGATAAAATATTCTGCATTTTAATTAAAAAAAAAAAAAAGTACATAGAATAGTACCCAAGTGACTGAAGTTTGCTGAGAAAGGAAGTAAACTTTATATCTTCTTTGAATAATGACATGGAAAAGAGGATACTGAAATCCCTAATGCAATAAATACCTAATTGTCAATACAAATGAACAGCTGCAACACCTAGACTGAGACACATCCACTACAGAGTATCTGGTACCAAGTTAATTAATAGGTTCACATAGTCTAGACCTTGAATAAGTGCCTGGCTTGAATTCAGTTAAATTTGAAAGCAGAGTGCCAGTTTACGTTTTGGTCTTTTTTCAACAAGGAGTTTTCTAATCAGTACAAGGAATTCCCAACCTGCTTACAGGCATCTTTTGCAGATTGCAAAGCTATTCAGCTACTGCATCTGGTTCTTCTACATGAGAAATCATTTTTTACATTCCCATAGATGACTCTGAGCTTTATTTGGAAGATGAGTTACTAATCTAAGACTTAAATTCCTCTTTTCTATTTTAAAATTTAAATGAATCAACTGAAGAGCTCTTTTTTATTTTTTTCCCCTACGATCTGCAGACTTCTTCCATTCTAATTATCTTTGGAGCACTCTTTTCAAGTTCAGAGTAATGCAATTATCTTTCTTGGAGTTTCAGTTGAATGACAACTCTCTCACTAGTTGAGACTCTTTGATGGGACTAGATATTATTTCCTTTTGTCATCTTTCAATCTTTCTGAGAGCCTCTTTACTTTCCTGGTTGAAACTGTAAAGTCATGAACTCACAATTCAGATCTCTCTAATATTACAGTAGATTTCCTAGACAGTACTATGTGTTGCCAGAGACTTTCTTGCTTGAAATGTATCGAATGATAACATACATTTGCCATCTGGCTAGTCACAGACTGGTCAACCATTCTTAAGTGAAAAAAAAAAATCAAAGAAACAAAATCAAATCAAATATGTAAATTGAGGCTTACTTTACATTATATACTAGATTTTTTCTTTTTCTCTTTAAAACACTCAGTTTACCAAACAAGGAAGTCCTACTAATAAGCTTTCAATGATTTGTTAGAGTAAGTAGATGAACACATAGTAGAAAAAATGGTGTTTAACCAGAATAAGGGACAAGTCCTTTATTGATAGTAATAACCACTTAACCACCTTATGTTATTCAGAGGTGGTAGTTGGCCATAAAAATTAGCAGAAAATATGCAAATAGTTTTCTGTATTGAGTTTATGCAGCTCTAGTTAATGGAATTTAATTAATTTAATTGCCAGTGCTAATTCTGCTCCAGGAGAAATGAGCATTCAAGGAGGTATTTTGTAGTGGCAATGTAATTTAGGCATTTAATCAAGGTTTATAAACTTGAAGTGGAAACATACTCTCTTATCCCTTTGTCTTGTGTTTGGGCTGTAACACATTTAACTTGCAAACCTTTCAGGAGTAGGAAATGTGTTTTGCACATATTTTAAAAATGACATGCAATTTGATGACATTTTTTTAAATATTTGAAATACAATTCACTAAATTTCATTTCACCAGATGACAAAGTGGTATAATTACATCTTAAAAAAAGAAAATGAGTCATTGCCAGGATCAATGAGAACTTTTGCTTGCACTCAATCACAATTGGATCAACTTTAGGAGATGCTTTAATAACCAGGAATTTAGCACAGTGCAAGATTCTGACTGAAATGCCACATAGCCCCTATGCACACATGTCTGTGCTGCAGATTAAGTCATGCAATGAAAAAACAAACTAAACAGTTGCACAAGCTTTTAAGTCTCAGAGTGGAACACATGTGGATAAAAGGATTTTTTGATTGGTTTTCTGAGGACCACTCTGACAGCAGAGATATGTACTGAACTCTTTTGACAAATTTTCTAATAAAATGAAAACACAATCGTGGTGTCTACATTCAGGCTCCTATTTTGGTTCTCAAAGTTAAGAAACAAAGCTTTCCACAAAATCGATGGAAAAAATAGTTCCTTTACAGAGGGCAATTTAGAGTTCAACCTAAATGCTCTATCATAAACTAAATGTCTTCATCTAATGGTGTAAACACTCCTTCATCATACTTTAGGAAGTATTTTAAAGGTAGAGGTTGAAATGTTAAAACTATAGCCCTGTGGAATTTCACATGAAAGTATTTCTGACTTATCAGTTCAGAAACATAAAGAATTAGGCAGGTAGTAAAGATCGACAGAGCACATCTGCTTGCTTACAGATTTCATAAACAAGATGCCTAGTGAAAATGCAGGGTCTCCACACTTGGCAGCTATCACAGTTAAAAAAAAAACCAAACAAACATATGTACAAGAAGTACAGATATCATTCGATAACCTGAGAGAGAACAAATATCAAGGCCCTGAGATCAGCAATAGATTTTGATTATCCTTGCCTGGGAACCTCATCCACACCCACAGCCCCAGGATTCCCCTTTCAGTTGAACCTGGGGCTGTTCCCTGCTGCTGCAGCACTCTGGGATTGCCAGTTAGTCTCCAGCTATCTGCTGGATGGATGCCTTGGCCCTGCTCTGTAGGGAGCATAGATCCCAAAAGGAATTTCAGCCCTATGCTGTTATCTGACCCTGAGCTAATTTCTTTGCACCCACCAGATGCATACCATTTGACCACTGTTTGCCAGGTTTCCATGGATGAACACTTTTAAGCAGCCTCTGGCTTTGCTCTGTTGAACTGTGCCCCACTGAAGAAGGAACAACATGACCCTCAGTTTATCATTCCTTGTCTTCCAGCCCTTGCTGTTCTCTGACAATAAATTACATTTAATTGGATGCACCTCAAGTCAACTACAAAATCTCTATTTAGATGGAAAGAAATTCTTCAGGAAAGTTTTCACATCAGGAACATTCAGTTTTCACATTACAATAAGAAGATTACTGCTTTTGGTTACCCTTCTTATTAAGCTCCTTACAGGTGTTTGAAGGACACGATGACACCTTTCTGCTCCCAGCCATTTCTTCTCCAGGTCAAGGAAGCCTATCTCACTTAGCCTCTCCTAGGACAGAAGCTGCTTCATGGTGGCTCTTCCCTGAACATGCTGCCAATTTATCAGCATTTGAGGAAAGGAAAATAACTGCCTCCCTCAATTTGCTGACTACCCCTCTGTTGGTGCTATTTGCTTATGGGATGAGCTTGACTCGTACATCAAGCAGCTGAGGCTTTTACCTTTTTTATACTACAAGAACTGAAAATTCTATTTCACTACAGATAGCTGTTTTCCTAAAATAAAACACTAACATAAAAAGATGATTTTAGGTCCGAAGGAACAAAATGAAATTAAGAGTTTCTGACACATTAATTACCTTTCAAAAGTCAGCATAGCATGTCTACGAGAGTTTAAAGAGTCTGACTAGAATCATCATAGGAAAGCTATTGGCTTATTTTTTCCTGAAGGTGACCTTCTCTGTGTTGTGGAAATCAACACTTTATATATCCTTATGAAATTTAGCAGAAAGATAAGAAGGGTCTACAACTCAGGCCTCGAAATTAAGTCTTTGGTTTGCCTCAAAACCCTAATAGCATTGCCCTCTAAAAAACCTACTCTTTGATTATCTGGATGCAGCAACAAAGAACACCAAATAAACACAATAAAAAACAGGTGACTTTGAGCTGATGATCAGTCTGTTGCACCTAATTAGAATGATACTTACACTGTTCCTAAAATACAACATTTTTCAAATTCTGTGTTGAATTTCCTTGTTTCTGACTTCCAAACAAGTAGAGAAATTCAGAAATCTAGTCTTGCCTCCGTTTCAAACAGGCTAAAATCCACACACAAATAACAGAAATGGCCAGAAAATTTTGTTGTGGGTAGCAGTATGGAGCAGTTTTTGACTCATCCTACTGTTCTCATAAGGGAAAGCTGAACATAATTTACATAGTGTTGTGGCCTTTCAGTTGTCCCACCAACTGAAAGTCCCAGGTGGCCCACAGAGTCAATGTGATGCTCATCTGCTTGTAGGACAACAGATGTGACCTGAAGGCATGACCAGCAATAATGTCACAAGTACTTATGTTTTCTACCATGTCATCTGCACTCATGTGACAATAAGGGCCTTTAAACTCATGAAAATTTCTCAGGAATAGGGTGGAAAATAGAAACATTGCCATCTGTTTAAAAAAAAAAAAAAAAAGAGGAAAGAGGAAAGAACTCCACACCTGAGTGATACAGTTTTGGCTAGGTATGGTTTATCTATGCACCTGTGTGTACAAGTCATTTATGTTTACTTTCTAAACAGTACTGGGAAAAGGACAGAATCCAGGAGTTGCTTATCTCTGTCCTCTTCTATATGGGTAATCTGCAATGATAATACAGAATATCAGCATCTGCATTGTAATATGTTTTGGAAGTCACATGATGAATTCTGAGTACCTGACCCCTCATACACGGTAAGATTTATAAACTAATATAGTAGTCTTTAAAACTGTTACCTATGAGTTAAGTGTACTTGGCCTAAAGAAATGAGCTAAGGAAAGAACACAATAGAAATTAAAATCACAAATAAAAAAAAAATATCCCAAAAATCTCCTTTTCTTTGCATTTATGTCAAAGGTAGTACTGAAGATAAAGACTAATGAGTATCATGATCATTATACATTCAGGACATATCATCTGTCAAATAAATGAACTTCAATGGAGTTCTAAAATATAAAGACAGAATCAAAGAACTCCATCCCTTAGAAGGGAGCACTGAAAGTACAGTCTTAAATACTTCACATGGAAAAGCCAGCCTTAGAACTGAAAGGNCAAAAAAAAAAAAAAAAAAAAAAAGACCTAAATCTCAAGAGAAACTGAAGCAGCCTAGGAAAAAATATAATGCTATATGTATGTTAAGATTTCAGCTTCTTTTGTATCTATTTTCAATCTGCAATGCATTTTTAATTTTTGGGGTATCTTTCCCCTTTTTAATTTATCATTTCAAGTCTTCACAGTGATCAAACTGGATTCAAGTAAATATGAGAGGCACACTGTACAGTACTTTCACAAAAGAACCAACTCCAAATATGACAAACTTGCTCCTTGAAGCATTTGAAACACAAAATAATCCTGGGAATCCAAGATACTGTGGTGCATTTTCTTCTAAAGAGTGTCAGGTCTGTGTATTCAGTAAATCTGCTAGTAAAAAATAAAAATGCAGACAAGTGGTGAGACATTTTACTACTGTAAGACTGTTATAATCTCCTATTGTCATTCTGCATTACACAAGTTGCAGCAAGATGTAGTTTGATAAATGTTTCAAATTAAGTAAAAAGACTGTTGTCGAAGGAGCAATGTTTTTTATGCCATCACCTGTCTCTCTCATTCATGGCTTGGCTTGCTATTACCACTTGCAAGCATTGCAGCAGGCAGGACCAAAGAAATGAATGAGGGAATAGTACAGAGACAAAAAAAATGTTTCCATCCATATGAATGTATGCTCCTTACAGAACCTTATGAGTGGTGCAGTGAGTAAACAGGGAGGGAGAAAAGAACATGAAGATGGGAACCAACAGCCCCTAAAAAGCATTTAATATTAAAATTCAAGTAATAGTCTCTCCACTATATTTTTATCAATTCCTTTACCTGCTCTCTAGTTCTGACTTAATCTTATCAAGTTGATGGTTATCCTTCCAAAAACTTCTCTAATCCTATGTTTATCTGTCTTGGTACATTAGTCAAAATTGAAACTCCTGCACTGCAAGAGCCTTTGTATCATTTCAGGGTTATAAGCAAGCCTGTTTTATCAAAGCTTAGCTTCTGCTTCCTTTTATATGTATATATGTAAAGTTGGAATGTATTGTAGATATGAGAGAAGCAAAATTGTGGATACAAGTAGAATTTTTTTCCATATGAAGATGTCTGATGTTCAGAAGAACACGTTCTCATTGCCTGTGGCAAGTAAACAATTGAGAATGTTAATGATGCAGCGTTTTGTTATTTTACAACACAACTGGCCTATAAACTTCTTAATGTCACTATTGTTTTTTTAATTAAGTCTTTGTGATTCCTATGCTTTAATTTCATATTTACTTATACAAAAATTATATTTTTCAGTCTTCTATTTTTCATATGGAAGCAGTAGGATTCTTTCTGACATCAGGTCTGTTCCCTTCAGATGCTGTTTTATGTACATTGAAAGCCAAAAGCAAAGAAGGTATAAGGATTCTGTACAGAGACTTGAGCTGATGAACTCTAAAATTATTTCATTGACATTATATTCAGATAATGCTTTTAAAAAATATCTTAAGTATAATAAGGTTTTGAAATCATGTAATCTTTCTAGATTTAAAAAGAAATAACCAAGAATTCATTACAATGTTTCCTTGGGATAACACTTTCTATTTAAAGGAGTTTTAAACTTTTTAACACAGAGCTACATTTAAAAAATGATAATTCTAAATTCTAAAATTCAACATTTTGGGACAATAATTCCAATTCTGTCTGTAGTATAGGTCTCAGATAAATAGCTAATTAATTTTTAGTTGTAACATGCAAATTATGGTCTATGGCCTGCTGCCAACCACAGAATGAAGGAGTAACTTTTTTCCCCCCTTTTATGTTGTTCAGGTAAGCAGAATTACCAAAGAATCATAGAATCACAGAATGGTAAGGTTGGAAGAGACCTCAAGGATCATCTAGTTCCAACCCTCTGCCATAGGACACCTCCCACTAGTATAGGTTACTCAAGGCCTCATCCAACCTGGCCTTGAACACCTCCAGGGAGGGAGCAGACACAACCTCCCTGGGCAACCTGTGCCAGTGTCTCACCACCCTCACTGCAAACAACTTCCTCTTAACATCCAGTTTCAATCTCCACTCTCCCAGTTCAAACGCATTGCCTCTTGTCTTGTCATTGTAAGACCTTGTCAATAGTCCCTCCCCAGCCTTCCTGTAGCCCCCTTCAGATACTGGAAGGCTACTCTAAGGTCTCCTGGAAGCCTTCTCTTCTCCAGGCTGCAGAGCCCCAACTCTTGTAGCCTGTCCTCACAGGAGAGCTGCTCCAGCCCTCTCCCTCCCTCTCTAGCCAGAAAAGTAATATTTACTTGTAGTTACNTGCAAACAACTTCCTCTTAACATCCAGTTTCAATCTCCACTCTCCCAGTTCAAACGCATTGCCTCTTGTCTTGTCATTGTAAGACCTTGTCAATAGTCCCTCCCCAGCCTTCCTGTAGCCCCCTTCAGATACTGGAAGGCTACTCTAAGGTCTCCTGGAAGCCTTCTCTTCTCCAGGCTGCAGAGCCCCAACTCTTGTAGCCTGTCCTCACAGGAGAGCTGCTCCAGCCCTCTCCCTCCCTCTCTAGCCAGAAAAGTAATATTTACTTGTAGTTACAATTGCTGTCTTTTTTTTTTTTTTTTTTTCTTCAAATTGTAAAGCACTTGACAAACAGTGTAGGTCACAACATTATTATCCACCATTCTCAAACCTGTCTAAATTTACATGGTTTGCCTCAATGACCTCATTGGCTAATAAGCATTTTTTTTTTTTTTTTTTGCTAAGACTTGAGCAAAAGAAAGAAGCAAACAAAACCCCAAATATCTTCCAACATAAGCTTCTAATGAACTTTGATTTTAAAAGGCAGAGAATTCCAGTGCAGAGTAAGCAATCATTCCTCTCTTCCCATAAAAATAATAATTGTCATTATAATCACAACTAAAATATTCTAATGGTATTGCCGTGGATAATGTTGGTGAGTGAGATTAAACAATTCCCCTATTTCTAAACATTTTACATCGGCACATAATACGTATTGAGTTTAGTGGAAGCTATTAAATGCTCAACAGTATATCTCCTGGATCTCTGTCCAGATGCAAACTACAAAGTCAACACGTGGGAAAAAAAAAAAAAAAAAAAAAAAAAAAAAAAAGACAAACTGAAAATCTAAAAAGTCAATTACTGTGTTTTCAGGTTACAATTCCATATTATTGAGATGCATGTTCAGAGCAAGACTAAACATCTCCACCTGAAGAATTTTCTACTAAACATCTCCACCTGTAGAATTTCCTACTGACTTTTAAAGGACTGCATGCTGAGCACACTGAACCTGTTCTGGCAGATCTGTGTATTTTGATAATACTGATACAGAGGTTCTATCAAAGCTACCACAAATCAAAGCCAAAATTCCATCAAATATCAAATGCAGGTTGAAAGACTCAGCCATAGGTATAGCTGTCATCTAGCAGTATCTCCATTTTTATAAACCTTACGGATATTTCATCTGCCAGTGTATATTACTGCTTAAAAATTTAATTCAGCTGTAACCTAGCAAAAGCATGAAGGATGCAACTGCTTATAAACACAGGGCTGCATTTAATTTGATACTTTAATGACCAGTTCCTCCACAATACTGTTTTCACCTCTATTGGATTACAGCTATCACTATTCGTCTAGACAAGGCATCGAAACGTAAATCTTGAAATTAGATTGCCTTAAGATTTGCTTTTGTTAGGGTATTGTACTTATCTTAATAATATGACAGGCCACACTGTCACAAAGAAAACCTCAGAACCTCTTGGGGAATTTCTTTCAAGCATTGCAGTGTATATATACATATATGAGGCCTTGAGTAACCTGTACTAGTGGGAGGTGTCCCTGCCTATGGCAGGGGGTTGGAACTAGATGATCCTTGAGGTCCCTTCCAACCTTACCATTCTATGAATCTATGATATATATATAATTTTTTTTAAGAAAAATTACATTGAAGTATAAGTACTGAAGTAAGGCTTACATATAATTAAGATCCCAAATTAATCACTGTCTTAGTTAAACTTCAATACGAGACATAACAAAATGATAAATTACTGTACAACACGTTGACAAATATGGCTTATTTAACAACATTATTCTGAAAGACAAAAATTAAACAGAACATTGAAATAGTAAGTGGATTTTGTCCAGACTAAGGGAGAGGCTTTTTTTTCTTCCAATAATTAAATATTTCTTAAAGCAGAAGAAATTATAGGTTGGTCATTGGTTTTTAATTTTCAGATAATTACTTTTTTGCACATGTTAAAACAGATGAATATATTTCCATTTATTTTGCCTGGAACAAAATTGTGCATGATTCCACGGTTGTCTAATCAATCAGCTTTCTTCTTTAAGATTCATCAAGGAAAATTTAGCATCCAACAGACAACAACTAAAGTCCAACTGGTAGTTATGATAGGATAAAACACTGAGTCTATAATCAAGCACATGTGCATAAACTTATTTCCTACAAATATGTTATCTTGCAAATGAATGAACAAGGGAGGAAATGTATTGAGATGATTTCATCACATCTCTAAAATAGGATGGCTAATTCTTGGGGGAAGGAACAGTCTTTAACTGTACTTCTGCATACTGTTAACAAAGCAACAAAGCAATAGAAACTGAGCTTTGGAGAGGTACTACTAGTAAGATGCTCCCTCCTGCATGGCACAGACCCCTGTATGTAAGCCAGACCTGTACTCTTACATGGCACACTTTTTGCCTGGACCTCAGATCCATAATTTCCAAAAGCCACTGGTGTTTGTTCAGCTTCACAACTGCTACTTTATGCTATTCACCCATGTGAGGGGCAATAACGTGACCAAGGGAAACTTTAAGTACATGAAAGGTTGGTATGAGATTCTGAGGGGAAGAGCGAAGGGGATATGATCTGATACAGTGTTGATACCTTTCTCAGTCCTTCTGGTTAGGAAAAAAGCTCTGGTTATGAGCAAATGCATCCTGCAAACCAATGCTTAGCTGCACAGTTGTCTTTAATGTTTTGGCCTCCTTAACCATGGTGCTTCATCTGAAGATGTAGTAGGACTGCTGGGAAGTGCCTAATCAAGGCAAAGAAGAACGCCGTCGCAAATGGAATTTCTCACCCTCGAAAGAAGGACCTTTAAAAATAGTCCTGTCAGAGGACAGGTACCTAACTACAGAGTAGAACAGAAGAAAATCAAGCCCAAGATTAGAAGGAAGACTGAGAAGTAAGTAAAAAAAAAATCAGAATGCTAGACTTTAAGATATGGTATCCAGATTTATTTGGGGAATTGTTAGGCAGCCTCCTGGGAAGCAATTATGGGGAGAAAGGGCAGACAGAGAGACAGCTGGTTTTTTGTTGGTTTTTTTGTTGTTTTTTTTTAAGACAACCAACTATTTTAAGGGAGAGAAAAACTTTGGTAAATGACTCATGAGGCTAACAAGGGAGCTTCTTAATGAACTAAAATGCAAAGTACTAACAGATAAAAACAAATTAGAAAAAAGGATAGACAACAGGAAATGAGCATAAAAGTGTTGCTTGAGTACTTAGGGACAAAATGAAGAAGTCCAAAAGCCAAGGGGGACTAATACTAGTGAGAGATGTTATGGTTTATGAAAAGTGTTTGTACAAGTATGTTAGCAGCAAAAAGGAAAAGGAAAAATGCAGATATCCTGGTGAGTGGGGAAAACAACAATGGACAACATAGAAAAAAGCTACTGTCTGTAACTGATCAAAAATTATGAAAATCAGTGGTAGTCCTTCAAGACTAGACAGACCACCATAGGCACTATAAACCAGCAAGCTTCCCTCAGTTCTTGTCAGTAGCCCGAGAAGCACACTTGTAATCCACTTTCCAGAATCTAAAGTGTAAAAGTATTTGGCATATAATCAACACAGACTTTCCAAGGGCAAATTGTGCTTGATAAGGATGTGAAGTGGTAAGTGGTTCTGGAGCCTGAAGATTTTTCTTCCCTGACCATAGGACCCCAGAGCGAGGGACCTCAAGACCTGTGGGTGTTTGACTGAGGCCAGTGGAAGTTGTAGATATTTTCCCAGGGGCAGGTTTAAGCAGTTGCATAGCTGAGAGAAACAGACACATGCACATAACTGACTACAGACTGCCACAGCGAAGGCACTGCCTTAAACTGTATCTATATACAAAACTCACAAAACAAAACCATGAGCAGCCAAGTCTTCAGCTTGCAGATGCTGGAGGTCATTAGTGCACAAAGGCACAGGAAACTGTCTACAAGCACACATACATTCAAAGGTCTCACAAATACCGGCACAACCTGCCCAGGTCCCAGGCCTCCCTACCTGCCCCATGAGTCCCTATGAACTAGTTGGTCCAGCTCAATGCTTTCTAGCAAATGTACAGCACACACACACTTGTCCAGCATGGATCCTCCACCCACCTGATATCCCATCCTTATTCCAGGAGCTTGTAGCCACTGGAAAAAACAGTTGCATACCTGGTTCAGGGAAGATAGAGTTGCCCTCCACATTCATCAAGCACTAGCACGTGGCCTGCTTCAGCTGCCAGCACTGAGCTACTCACTTGCTTCACTCCATCAGGTTTGTTTCCATAGTTGTTTTTTGAGACACACACCATTGCAAACCTAGTGAGCAGCAACTGTGAATCCCACTTGCTCCAGTAGCTGACACCACAGGACAGGGGCATGTAAACACCCAGTCTGACACTGCAGCTGGCACTCAGCCCTTGAAGCCCTCACACACACAAGACAGAGTGTGAGATTGAACTAAGGGTTAAAAAAGGGTTTAATAAGAAGATAGGACAGATCACAGTGATCAGATGCATGGCTGACACATGTGAGTGTACTGACTAGATTAAATGATGAAAATGCAGGAAAATGGCACAAAATTTATTTGGAAAGGAATACTTTGTGTTAAGACTACTTTGTGTTTTCATTAAAATGAAAAATACTCTGAAGTGTATGAATTTATTGCACTACATAGCACAAGAACTAATGGATGCTGATAACACAGGCTCTGTAATTTAGCAGAAAAAAGCAGACCACTCCTCTCCCCTCTCCATCCATCTTCCTTTTTTCTTTCCCTTTCCTTTTTCCTTTCCTGTTTCCCTTTCCTATTTCTTCCCCCCCTTCCCTCATCCTCTTCCTCATCTTTTCTTGCTCATTTTCCTTTTTATATTTTCTTTTTTTTTCTTTTCTTTTTTCTTTCTCTTTCCCATTTTCATTTCTTTTTCTTTCCCTTATTATTTTAATTGTACTTTCACTTTCTCCTAGAAACACTAACTGGGCTCAATTTAACTCCGTTTTTATTAAGGGTTTGCTGAAGCAATCTTATGACAAAGAAGGGCCATACCCAAAATAGCTTGGGCAAAATCTAACCAATTAGTTAGTTTCAATTAGTAAATCTGCTGACGACTATTCGGCTTAAGGTCTGTAGCTTTTACAACTCAAACCTGGCAAACACTTTTTGTGTGGTTTTTATAGAGACCACTCAAATATTAAACAATCACTCATTAGTATTCCTTTATATATATATTTAGTAATGATATTATTAGCTTCATACAGTTAGTACTTCATTAATTTTATCTAAATTGAAGATTTAGATTAAGTATAGCCATATTTTTGAATTCTAGTAGTATGGAAAAGAGATAAAAATAGATTATCCTATTTGTTCACATCCTCTAGCTCTATAACAACTGTCCAAATTATTTTTAGCATCACATCCTGGAACATTTAAACTCTGCTAGTATTTCTAATCTACATGCTTCAATAATCCTGTACATCAGCTACCCATTTTTCTTAATATTATTGAAAGAAATGCATTATAGGTCCCCAGAAGTCACTAGATGGAAACTCTGTTCTCTTAATAAACACCATCTGCTCCCTTCTTTCCTGCCCACCTCCCATTATCCATAAAGACAAGATTAGTCTTGAAATATTTAACATTACTCTCAAAAGCATTTCAGCAGAATTGTTGAATTCCTATAGCACTACTCCATAGCAAACATGAAGATCATTTCATTATTATGCAGTCTAATAATTAAGCTTTGTAATTAATCTTTTAAAAGGTGTGTGGCAGTACAAAACAGATAAAATTGTATTTCATGACACCATTATAAATAACTTCAACTCATCTCCAGGACATTCAGAGTTTTCACTGTAGGAGTAATCTACCTATTAACTGTCTTATTTCTCCACAATCAAGAAGGACAGCAGAAGAAAGATATCAATCATATTTACCTTAAATAAAGATGGTCATAAAACTTTCCAGCAGCAAATTTTTAATTAAGTCAATGATTTTAACAATGCCATATACTTGTCTTATATACTGTAAAATAACCCAGCAAGAACAAAAGTAAGAGCTATGAGCTAGCCTACGTTCACTGAAGCCCCTTGCTTTATGGGTCAAGGTGCAACAGAACAAGGGGGCACAGTCTCAAGTTGTGCCAGGGGAGGTATAGGATGGATATTAGGAGAAAATTCTTCACAGAGAGCGATTGGCATTGGAAAGGGCTGCCCAGGGAGGTGGAGTCACTGTCCCTGGAGGTGTTCAAGAAAAGACTGGATGAGGCACTTAGTGCCATGATCTAGTTGATTTGATAGGGCTGGGTGATAGGTTGGACTTAATGAGCTTGCAGGTCTCTTCCAACCTGGTTGATTCTATGATTCTGTCTCCTTTTACAGCAGCTCTGTTTCCTCTCTCATGCTCTCAATGAATAAAGCTGCTTATGTACCTCAGAAAAGGAAAATGGGAAAATGCATTAAATCCTTATATCCTGAATCCAAAATAACCTTATCCAAAATGAAATAAAAAGGACACAGCTAAACTGTGACTTGGCCTAAATGACCTAATATGGGATTAAGCAGAACATTTATTTTCCATACATTAATACCTATACACAGATCCTGAAAACTATGAAAAAAACCAAACCCTAAAAACAAACAAACAAACAAAAAACCCAACTACCAAACAAATAATTAAAAAACTAAAAACCAACCTAGGCACAGAATCTTCAGGGTTTTAACTCTGCCATTCCTCACTCAAGCCAAGATAGCTGTGTCACTAGACAGCAACAAAATGATAAATTGCTGCCTGTAATATTGTAGCTCAAGACTGTTATTTAAAATCCCTCCATATTTTTCAATGCATCTCATTATTTTTTTGTGGCCACTGTAAGTAAAATATTTTTATTTTGAGTTGTCTATTTCCATTTTCTCTCAAGGAATCTTTTTTTTTCTCCAGGGGTATTGTGTTATGTAGCAAGGTACATCTCCCAGTTTCTCAGATATATTCTTTCCCAAGTAACACAGAAACTGAACATAATGAGACATATGCACAACAGTACCAAGACTAACCCAAATACATTATTTGACATTAAGGAAATAAAGAGAGTGAGAAGGGGAGAAAGGAGAAGAGAAAGAGAGAAGGACTTGAAGAAGGAGGATGCAGACTGAGGCTTATGATGTTGATGGTAGGAGGTCAGAACAGGTTTTTCAGTGGTCTGTTGTGTAACTGACTGGATGCAATTCCAAGGGCTTACATATGATGATTGTGTATAGAAATTCTATTAATGATATAATTTTATAACTTTTCCTATATGTTTATTTTTTAGGAGACTAGAAAATTACTATATTCCTCTATATTATGATCAAGAAACTCGACAGTAGATTTGTAGTTCCACAGATTCTGTCAGGTACTCTGGACATTGTTGTCAATTTTCAGGTCAACTGCAAATACATTAAGGAGGATGGGAGGTCAAAGAATGAGATATTGTTGGACTTTGTTTATTTGTGGGGTTGGGGTTTTGTTGGTTTTGGTGTTTGTTTGTTGGTGGTTTGGTTTTTTTTAAGCTGGTGAACAGTAATGCTTCCAATATAACCATCTATTTGCAACCCATGTCTAAACATTTTCAAGGACAGCATTTTAAATTATCATTATGAAAGGTATACTCTTTCTTTTTCAAATCACATCTGGATCAAATCCTTACACATGTATACCTCCACTGCTTATCCAGTCCTCTCATGCTACCCATGTCTATCATTTTGTGTTATGGCAATGATAGATTGCTAATCATACCTACCTTAGGTTTCACAGCACAAATCCATAATGAAGCACTGAAGTATATGGTCTGATATTTAAGGGTAATAAGTATGCAGATGTTTAATCAGGAAGCTTAAAAGGAGCTACTGGGCAATCAAAATTGTTGAAAATTGGATGCTAGGTAGAACAAGATGTGAAAATGTTGATTGTAGGGTTATACACATTCACAAAGAGTACAAGAACTGAAATGGAGATTGCCCTGATATGATTATCATTGAAATACATCTATCCTCTCATGTCAAGGAATGCTCCACCAAATGAATGTAACGTAATGAGTTTTCATTTCTTTGCTAGCTGGAGAAAGAGACATGCAGTTTCATAGGAAGTAAGATAAACAGGAACTGAAAGAAGCATTTTCTCACTGAACAGAGCTGCCTTGATGCAGCCGTTAAAAAAAGTAGATCTAGCCATGGGCAGGGAGACACCAGCGAACGACGACTATGGGGTCAAGCATACCTTCCTTCAATATACCTGATTACACAAAATAAAGCCTCACAGTCAAAAAAGATGAATATCAAATTCAAGATTTGAAGTTTATGTTTTGTTCTAAAATGCTGATTTCTGTGCTTAGAAGATAGAATTTCCCCATAGTTCCCAGTGATTCATGGGTATCAAGACATTATTTCAGCCTAGAAAGGAACTATGTGAGGAGTCAGTCATACTTATAAACTGAATTCTATTGGTAATCTTTCATTTTAACTTTAATCATTCTCTGTAACACCTGAAATGCATACTACACTATCCATTAGCATTAGTAGTTGCCCTGGTTTAACACAATCCTTTCTCACAAGCACCCCTTCCCACACACAGATGGGAAGGTAAGTAGCATTTAAAAAACCAAACCGAAACTAACAACAAAACAAACAAAAAAACCCAACAACAAACAACCACACACAATTCTGGGTTGAGCTAAAAAGTTTCACTGGAAATTACACAATGCACAATTAGCCTCTTTGCTGAAAACTGCAGCAAAACGCAGAAGCAGCAGCAGAAGCCAAAACTAAAAGGGTTCCCCCAACTCAAACACGCAGAAGCCAGCATCGCAGGAAAAAAACCCACAAGAACCCTAACCCAGAAATCAGAAGCAGCAACTGGAACAGGAAGACTCCTGTGTTATGATCTAAACTTCAAGCCTCATGATACTTTGCTCCAGCCACATTTTCATTTTGAAGCTGGCATGACAGCAGCATGCTATTGAGTATCACCAACCTATGACAGTACCAAAAAACATCCTGGCAAGAAAACATGCCAGACAACAGTTGATACCATATATAGTGAATTTGAATTTCCCAATTTAAGGCACTAAATCCATCATTAAAAATGCTACATATTTTCCTAATATGTATAAATTAAATCCATGCAATGTTCTGTATAGTTAAAAATCCATAGGTATGTCCCAATAACATTTTTGTAATTATGTTGTTACTGAAAAAAAGTACACTGAAAAAAATAATAGAACACACAGCACTTATAATGTAGTAAAAAGCAGTTGCTACATTTAGTTGAGAATTAACAGAATTAGCTATAGTCCAGAGGAAAAAAAAAAATCTAGTTACATATAACTTGACCCTCTGTTTTGTAAATTACTTCTTAATTGTATAAATGCCAGAGGGGGGGAAAAAAATTGTGTGTAATTGCCACATTTATTTTCTACAGTAACTCAAGGGAAAAAGAAAGGCCTGAAAGAAGGGAAGTTCTGTAAAAAGTAGCATTGTAATGAATCATATCCGAAGATAAACTATGTCAGCAAATTAATCCATTTTACAGCAGTGATTCTGTGTTGTATTTCTACGGCAGCCCTTCACTGCATTACTACATTTGGGATATTTTCCAAGCTATCAAAGTGTTACTCAGATAGTTACATTCTCAGAGATTAGTTTCTGTTGTAGGTGGGACTAAGCAGAGTACAACAATGGCCTCATATTTTCTTCAGGCAATCACTTAATGCAAGCAGAAAGATCAAATGTGAAAAAAAAAAAAACCAAACAAACCAACCAACCAAAAACACCCCACAAAACCAAACAACCAAACAAAATAAAACAAATAACCAAACAAAGCCCAGAATCCTGAGTAAAAAGGAAAATAAAAGAAGAAAAACAACACTTTCTGTTTATAACCTGTCAACACACATTCAAGTTCATAATCCCAGTGCCAAAACACAGATTAATATATATATATATATATATATATTCCAACTCTTCAAACATGACTAAGATGTTACGCTCATAAACAAGATCCCTCCTGGAACATAAATACTATTAACTTCTTGATTTAGAGAATATGTGTGTGTCCACTCCAGTGAAAACTGTAGACAGGTGTGAAAACTGCAAAAGGGAACTAACTTTTCATTACTTCAGAGAACTGATGCAGCATTTTGCCTATGCAAAAGTATGAGAAGGAATACATTCATAAAACTTGTAGTTATTCAACTATCCAGTACATTCAAGAGTAACACAATTTCCTGACATTAATTTGAATAAGCACCTGTTAAGAGGACTGGAAAGATTATGCTTATGTTTTCAGAATTTAAAGGATTTGGAATATTGAAGCAAAGGTCACAAAACATTTTTCTCTAGTGGGACTATGGATAGTGGAGTTTAAAATATTTTAGCATCAGATGTAAGCCTATGCATCCGAATCAGGGAATCACAGAAACATCCAGGTTGGAAAAGACCCTCAGGATCACCAATTCCAACCTATAACCCTAGTCTAAAAGATTCACTGCATGAAAAGCAAACATTCCAACTTAGGTAAGGTTATAAACGTGAATTTGAACAAGTATTCGTGTGACACTTAGTTTTGTTATATAGAAAGATCAGAGAACAAAAATCCAGAATCTTTTGTTAACAAAGTCTTACCTTCATAGTAAACTTTAAACCCGTGAGCACTAACTGCAAAGTCACTTGTCAAGCGCAGTGAAAATACAGATTTTGTACTGGTCACAGGTGGAGGAAGATGAAATCCTGTTAACCTAAGAAACAAAAAAGCATAGCCCATGGTTAATTGCCTGAAAAATAAAGTGTGACAGGTTGCTTTCCCAAACAACATTTCAATACTTACCTTATATTACTTGAGAAAATTATTTTTAAATGATAAATATTTACATTTCAATACTTACCTTATATTACTTGAGAAAATTATTTTTAAATGATAGTTTAAGGAAACAATATTTAAGTTCAGTGGCTTAGAATCACAGAATCAACCAGGCTGGAAGAGACCTCCAAGCTCATCCATTCCAACCTATCACCCAGCCATATCCAATCAACTAGATCATGGCACTAAGTGCCTCATCCAGTCTTTTCTTGAACACTGAACTAGGCAAGGTTACACTGGTTGAAAAAAAAACCTGTATGTAGTACAGATGATGGTAAGATATGGAAACTGGACTTCAAAAATTATCTAAAATCCCATCCAGTGAAATCACACTACTTTGGCTTATGTTCAAACATCTATTACATGACATCTTTTGCACAGACTTCTCTTAAAATTTGTAGTGGATTAGTAGTAACGGGATGAAAGAAAAGGGACCACGATTTGCTTTAACATGTAAACCATGTATTTTTGCCTAAAAGAAGATATTTCTGTTTTCAACTCAGAAAGGAAACCTGAAGAGTGTCAGCGTGAAATACATCCATAAAGAAAGCTCTCTCACAGGGGAAGCTCTCTTACAGCATTTCTGGGTGTTTTGTTGTTAGGGTTTTGGGTGGGTTGGTTGGTTTGGTTTGGTTTCCCTTGGCTGACTGGTTTTGTTTCATTAAAACCACTATATTTGAGACCACAAAACCATGGGTTTTGTGTACTCATAGCACTGCTGATACAATCTAGCAGTACTCAGCTCTACATCTTCTTTTAACCTGACAAACACATATCATAAAACTTTCTCTGTCAGAAGAATAACCTCATCAAGGTTCCTGACAGACCAACAAAACTGATGGTATTTACCTATCAAGAGGATGCAAACAACAACTGGAATAATTTAGCTGTGTATACTTACCAGTGAAATCTAGACATATATTTGGTGCCCTGTGAGCCGTGTATGGCAAACTGTGTAGCAAATTAGGATGATTTATTTTACTAATGATTAGCATTAAATTGCTCTCCTGTGTTTGTAACTGAGATGTGGGGTTTTTATTTACTTTGAATTTAGAATCATAGAAAAATTTTGGCCAGAATTGACCTGTCAGATAGTCCAACCTTTAACATGAGAATTAGTCCAGGCTGCTCAAGATTTACATTCTCTCATTCATAGAATAAACACAAAATTTCTTTTTATTTAATACAAAATTCATGATTGTGTTTTGATTTGCTATTATATGTGAAAGACAAAATTTAATGTACACATGTACAAACAGCCTTCAAAACTCTTCATTATTTTGCTCAACACCCACATTAAACCATCCATGTATTAAACAAGATTCACAGAGTCATTTTATTTTGCAACACACCTTCATCAGATTCCAGAAGGTTCAATTCAGAGGTTGGTCTTTTGGGTACTAAGAAAAGATGGAAACTCTGGGCGTTTCTTTTTTACTGGAAGAAAAGACTACTTTTAATTTTGCTTGATGTAAGTACTGCAAACACCAGTGGTGTTTAATAATGCTTTAATACATTTTCTGCTGTTTGTAGTAAAATTGAGTTTCAATCATTGTCTGACATTTGCTGATATAAATTATGTCCTGTCACTATCAAGGACAGAGACTGATAAGAAACCCAG
>VWZE01000313.1:65425-92539 GCA_013396675.1 Eubucco bourcierii | reverse complement strand
GAGGCCTTGAGTGACCTGTACTAGTGGGAGGTGTCCCTGCCTATGGCAGGGGGTTGGAACTAGATGATCTTTGAGGTCCCTTCCAACATTTACCATTCTATGATTCTATAAATTCAAAAATTCAAGAAATAATTTCCTGAAAAATTATTGCAATATTGGCATTTATTCACTGTTTTTTTAATTTACTGTTGATGTTAAGATACCTTTAGATTAATTCTATATAGTGTACTAGTAATTTACCATGAGACTTACTTGCTGTGAAATTTTATATATTCTCCAACATCTATTGGGTGTTCTTAAGGGATAAACCTCAACCAACGAATAACCCCAAAAATGACAGCAAAAACCACCAAATATCTCACCACAGCATCCTGACTCTTTTTTTCCCCAAGGAATATCCATTCATTACCCTGTGCTCTTACTGAAACCATTGTTAAAAACATCACAGTAGTCAGAGTATGTTGCGGATTACAATCATGACAGGTATGAAAGCCAAATGATGAGATCGTGTTGTTCACAGCATAATGACCACAAATTTGAATAACAGAAAAAAGTAGCAATGACACTTAAAGAGGTGACTATAGAGACATCTATATATGCAAGAAATCATTTGTGTGTGCATCCAGAAACAGATTTTTTTCATTTTGTCATTGGCATCATAATGAATAATGTCATTAAAACAAGACGTGATTAAAGAATTTAGATAAATATGCAAAGATGAACAACTTTTTGCAGACCAATTTGCAAATGCATTGTTCTATTTGGTTATTAGAATATACTTTTGTTCTAACAATAAAACAAATTAATAAAATGCTTACCTTTCCCAAATGGACATATGCATAATTCTTTGACAAGTCAATGCCAGTAGATTTTTCCCATTAGCTTATTCATAAACCAATAAGCATATCAATTCCTTCCTAGGTATCATGACTGGAAAGTAAACTGACCTAAGCCACTAATTTGAATAAAATTTATACCTTCAGCACACAGCTGAGGATGGACTATTGACAAGGTCTTGTAATGACAGGACAAGAGGCAATGGGTTTAAACTGGCAGAGGGGAGATTGAAACTGGATGTAAGGAAGAAGTTTTTTACAGTGAGGATGGTGAGACACTGGCACAGGTTCCCCATGGAGGTTGTGGCTGCTCCCTCCCTGGAGGTGTTCAAGGCCAGGTTGGATGAGGCCTTGAGTGACCTGTACTAGTGGGAGGTGTCCCTGCCTATGGCAGGGGGTTGGAACTAGATGATCTTTGAGGTCCCTTCCAACCTTACCATTCTATGATTCTATAATGAAACAGAGTCTGCAACACAGCATTGTCTTCTGTATGCAGGAATGTCTAAATATTCTGTCACCAAATATTAAAATATAGCAATTTCTAAGAAATGTTGGCTGACTACATTTGCATCTATATGAAAACCAGTAGTAATAATTTTGAGTATTAAATAATTATTTTCTTTCAAAGACTCTGTTTACCCCCTGTCACAGTGTCCCTTCTTCCTATGAGTTACTATATTTTGGCATGTTGTAGAAGAAAAAAAACCTTATGCATCCAACAGTAAACAGTTAAATCTGTTTTCTTTTGTTTTTTAAAGTGGATTTTAAAAGATTGTTATTGCAAGAGTAATGATGATGTTTCTTACTGTTTTTTTTTTATCATCTATGTAATACTTTTTAAATGACAAATCATTTTAGATTTATGGTTTCTAAGCTTTTAGGAGATCTGAGTGGAAATGTCTACAGTTTTATCAATCATCTCTTTTGTTCTTTTACTGTGATCCTTGGGATAAACCTTTAACCATGTCTAGAGTGAACTTTCAGCTGTATGTGGGACCCTAAACTCACAAGCCCTTAAGGAAAGGCAAATTCTGAACTGCAGGACCAAATTAGAGTAATCTTCTCATAATTACAAATTTAAAATGATGGAAAGCAATCTTGATGAGTCATACAAAACTGCTCCTAGACAATTTGTTTACTTCAGATTGTGGAGTGATAAATAAGATTAATACATTTCTTCATTGCCTGTATTTCTTAGATAATTGTTGTTTGACAAAGCATTGATTACCCATTAAAATGTATAATTAAATGCATTCTCTGGTCTGCTATAGGTTTTCAAAGAAAATACAGTTCATCAAGAATATTTCAGTTCAGGTTGGACAGCACACAAGTACATTTAACAAAAGGTCTTTTTAAGTAGTCTTGCACTTTTGATCACCTCATCAAATTTTCCAGCAGGGAGATGCCTAGGCTAGCCCAAAATACGTAGTCAATAGTTCCATGCTTAGTTATTTTCAGGAAATTTAAATATGATACATTCAAATCACAGATAAAAGATTTCTATGTAGAGACTTGCTTTTATAATATCAAGGTAACTTTTCTTTTCCTTGCACTATGAAATTTCAGTCTCAGTGTGACATAAGCAACTTGATAATCTTCAGAGAATGCTATTCTTAGAACCTATAATGCACAAACAAAGGAAGCTGCATAGCCAGTGGATTTTAGTGGATTTTCCACTAAACTGAATGCAATACTCCTACCAATTTTGTTATTTGCTGATATATCCAGCAAATTATTTATGCAGAAACCAAGGATTGGACATGAAACTGAGAAGTAAATTCAGAGTTTAGCAGCAAATCATTGAAAGAATTGTTAGTTTTAAGAGGGATATGAAAATCTCAGGATTTAGGAAATCAATCCATTTCTGGGGAAGAAGTTAAACAGAAGGTCTGTAATGTGTGTGCTTCATTTGTGTATTGAGTCCAGGCGCCACGGTTTTTGTAATGGGAGAAGCTCTGCAAGGAGAGCCAGGGGCTGCCTCTTGCTGGGCACAGTTGGTTCCAACCACCTCCACAACAGACCCACTGCAGGACACAGCTGAGATCATCAGGAAGGCTGCTGGCACCTCTGTGAAAATATATTTCAGAAGGTGCAAAATGCTGCACAAGCCACAACGAGTGAGGAAAAAGTGTGAAAAACAGACCTGTCAACATCAAGGTCAGAGAAGGAGGAGGTGCAATGTAGCCCAGATTCCTCTGCTACCCATGGAGGACCATGTTAGAATGCATATCTACACTGTAGTCTGTGGAGGAGTACACAAAAGCAGATATTTCGTCAAGAAACTGAAGTTCACCAAGAGCAGTAGCAGTCCATGCAGGACCCGGGTTGGAGTACAGGAAAATGTGAGAATAAAGGAACAGTACAGAGGAACTGTTATGAACCAACCAGAACTCTACATTCTCCATCTTCTCTGGACTGCTCAGAGATACCTGTGATGAGAAGGGTGGGGATGGGCAGAAACTGTTTTACTTTTTATCTCTGTATGCCATCATCCAGATCTCTTTAATTGGCAGTTAATTCCTTTTCCCCAACTTAACTCTGTTTCACCTGTGACAGTAAATGGTAAGTGACCTACGAGGTTTTTTTTCACAGGATCACAGGATGTTAGGGGTTGGATGGGACCCAAAGAGATCATAAGAGTCCAAACCCCCTGCCAGAGCAGGACCAGACAATCTAGCTCAGGTCACGCAGGAATGCATCCAGACAGGCCTTGAAAGGCTCCAGAGAAGGAGACTCCACAACCTCCCTGGGCAGCCTGTGCCAGTGCTCTGTGACTCTTACAGTAAAGAAGTTCCCCCTTGTGTTTGAGATGGAACCTCCTGTGCTGCAGCCTCCATCTATTGCTCCTTGTCCTAACCCAGGGAGCAAGTGAGCAGAGCCTGTTCCCTCCCTCCTGACACTCAGCCCTCAGATATTTATAAACATTTATTAGATCCCCTCTCAGTCTTCTCTTTTCCAGACTAAAAAGCCCCAGGTCCCTCAGCCTCTCCTCATCAGGCAGTGTTCCAGTCCTCATAGCCCTCTGCTGGACTTTCTCCAGCAGATCCCTGTCCCTCTTAAACTGGGGAGCCCAAAAGTGAAGGCAGTATTCAAGCTGGGGTCTCACCAGGGCAGAGTAGAGGCAGAGAACCTCCTTCGATCTGCTGGACACATTCTTCTTAATGCAACCCAGGATTCCACTAGCTCTCTTGGCCACAAGGGCACATTGCTCTCCCATGGATAACTTGTTATCCACCAAGAATCCCAGATCCCTTTCCACAGGGCTGCTCTCCAGCAGATCACCTCCCAGCCTGTACATCTTACTTTCTCTTGCTGGCTTGCTGGGGCTGGAAGGGGAGAGAGTGATGTAATGTCTGGGTGGGCGTCAGGTAGACAGTACAGGTCATTCCACTACAACCTGTAATGTTTTCTCTTACAAAACAGTTCAAAACAAACATTTTTGAAATCTTAACACTGGACTGGGAAAACACTTTCCTACTGAATTGGAGACTTGGAATCTTGAGTGTGCATGCATGCATGTGCATCTGCATGTTAAGAAGTTATTATAAGTGCTGAATTGCAAGCATGATCTAAAGCATCCTTCTCTGGAGACTTTCAACACTCATCTGGATGCATTCCTGTGTGACCTGAGCCAGATTCTACTCTCCTGCTCTGGCAGAGGGGTTGGACTCGATGATATCTCAAGGTCCCTCCAACCCCTAACATCCTGTGATAAAATTCACCTGATGTTTGGTCTTCTAATATTCCTTCCAAGGAAGCAGTTATTTACCTACTGAATTAGGAAGAAAGTAAGGAATGTAAAGGCTTCTTTAAAAAAATTCCAGTATGAATAGGCATAACTCCTACACTTTTTACATGTCTATTCAATCAATTTAAAATAAGTAAATATAATTTGTCTTAACAGTTTTGAGAACAAAAGCAAACAAAATAGAGCAGAAGTGGCTGACTGGGTTCACTGAAAATGTTAACAAAAATATCTTATGCTTTATTCCAAAATTCAGCATGTGATTCACCAACTAATTTATTTCTTAAAATGATATTTTTTTTTTCCCTGTCAAAATGTAAAAGTGCTCCTGTGACCTATTATTTTTAAATTATGATCATAGGTCAAAGCTGAACATTTTTAATTGAACAGCTGCTTTGAACTAAACAACAAATTACTCATCAGATTTTGGCATAATCATTATGCCCTTTGTAAAGCACGTTCCTAACACTTCTACCATCCATTGTCACTACCAAACTTTTATTATACAACTCTCCACTAGTTTGTTGGGGTTTTTTAACCATCAGAAGTGAAACAAACTTTATAACTAATTATCTTTCCTGTATCAGTTCATTTATTGTAATACACAAAAATACAGACTACCAAATGGTTATTAAGAACCAGGTACCACACAGGTAGTTCTTTAAATTATCTAGAGTCAGCATTTACTTTTTTCTTAGACAGAAAAACTTACTAGAACACAACATACCAAATCAATTGCTTTTAGACCACTTGAAAGCATTCTAGGTCCTCAAATAGCTAAAATGTAAAGATTATGAAGCTGTACTTTTTAGCCTCTAGCAGGTAGAATGTGCCACCAGCACATTTTATTTCCCTCATCTTCTTAAAGCTGGGTAATGTTGGACAGTACGTTTTAGCAGATATTGGAGCAGATCTTGAAGCTTTCTTGCATGAAGCCTGCTCCTTCCCATTTTCCTACAGTTCTGACACAGACTTCTCTCTGGTTCTAACGATTTGCATACTTCCCTGTGAACTACTTCACTTAACCACTGCAAATAAGAGCTAAACCATTAAAAATAAACCCAATTCAAATCAGTTAGCAAAGGGAAGCAGATCTACAAACATGCCTAATGAGTGCCGGAGCCAGGGAACTGAAGAGACAGATCACACCCCCAAAGTCAGAGGAATATGGGAGCTGAATTTGTTTCTGTAATTGACAACAACCTTTTAGATGAGCTTAACTATCTTTCCAAACTTTGGTTTAATGTGTGAAAATAGCACAATATGGAAAGGAGGGATGCCACATTTTGCTTATCACTACTGTAGGTGCCAGGAACTTCCAGAACAGCTTCAATTTCTACTAAATATTCTGTTAAAGTTTTGCACTTCGCCCATGAGCTAAATGCTTGTAACATTATCACCACACATGTTATTTCTCTTCTTATAACAAAGATAAAGTTACAGTAGCAGGGTATGTGAAGGAGGAAAACCATCTGCATGTATTTCAGAATCTGTGTTCACTTTCTTGGAATACAAAGTGCACATCTGTAGACAGATACAGGTCTGCCAGGTCTACACCTAGCACAAGTCTTCTAATAAACAGGGGTAGACTTATATAACATTAAGTGTATAATAAGAGGCCTCTTAGCTAACATATTTTGCAATTATTAAATAATAGGTTAGGCTGTGTTATCTCAATTCTCTATATGAGTAATTTTGACTGACATCAGCAAAACAATTCTCAGTAAGCAGAATCATGAAGTGGGGTAAACAAGATTTTTAAAGGGAAGAATCATTACTGCAAACAGGGCAACTCACCAAACAAGAGCATGAGTGAGCTACCTACATTTCATAACAACATCAGCAGTTACAGTTGTTGCCATTTATGACCAACTGATAAAGACAGTTAAATAAAAAGCTAAGAAGGAACTTTCAAACATTTTCATCGTCCCTGCATTGTTTGGATATATAAGTTCCATAAAAATGTTAACTATAGCTGTTTCAAATCACTGAGACACATAAAACAAATGTGAAATCATGTACTGGAGTACACACCAAAAAGGAGGTTTTAGGTACACAGGTTTTAGCACACTGAATGTTGGTCTTGCTCTGTGTCATGGTAGGCCTAAGCAGGCCAAAATAGGCTTGTACATGTCCTGGCTTGCCCAGGCACGTTTTACTGCTCTCCTGCCTTCTGTCTTGGGAAGAGCAACTGCAGGAAAGAACACAAGGAATCTGGAGACACTGAGTCTCGGACTGTGGCCTGCCCAGATCCTGTGGTAAACAAGGCACACACGGTTGCCCTATGCAAGACCTGTGTTCTGCCCTAAAAAGGGTAAAGCAAGCCTATGGCTTCACCTAATATGGTCAAGCTTGGCTAACTGCCATTCTGATTGGCTATTCTGTGTCCAACGGCCCATTAGTCTCGGGCTGCATGGATAAAAGGAGGTGAGCAGGGAGCACATCATGCACTCTGTCATTACAAGGTGTGTCTGCTACTACATGTGTGCCCCACTATTATATCTGCCGTTGTGTCAATGGTCCTAATACCTTATTGCATCCTGAGCTGTGTGGAATTTAAGCGACCAAGATCAGGCTCTAAATGCCTCCATGCAATTGGCCTGCACAGCCAGCGTGACACTGTGCTGAGACTGCGCATCACAAGACATCTGCCTGCACAGAAAGCCTTCTGCCAAGAAAGGAAGCCCTGGAGATAACACAGATCATCCAGAGAGCTAGGACCAGGTCAGAGTCCGTCTGCCTCCTTTCTCCAGCACCCAGAAGCCTGGGGAAACTCCAAAGCTTTTAACAGCTACCGACAGCAATCCTGCCACAAGCTTTGGGTACTGTCAGATAATATTTTTGTGAGTAAATACTTAAAGCCTCTTGGAATCACTAATTGCCTTCTGCCACAAGCAGAAAGGAGCTCCTTGAGTCCATCTAGTAAGCAAGCAGAGTACTGACTGCAAGTGGTGCACTAACCACAAAGCCTTCTCTGCCAGTTCAATCACATTCAATTAATGTATATATTTACTAGTTATTGCTAGATCCTGTTATTGCCTGTATATAAAGTTTCCATGAGTGATGCATAGAACCTATTATTATTATTGAATTGGTGATCAGGGTGACATGAGTTCTGCATATTTAATATTAATAAACTATATTCATATTTTAAATCTAGACTCTCACAATAATTAATTAGCCCTCCACTACACTCTTTCTTGAAATTCTAATGTTTAATTCAACACCAGGCATAACTGACCACTTCTCTAAATACCAAGCTGAAAAAAAACCCCAGTTTGTTTAAACATATTACAAACAAACAAAAAATCAAAACCTCCCACAAACCCAAACAAACAAAAGTTCCACAATGAATCAACTTGTTTATATGTTGAGAGTTAGAATTCCTTTAAAAAAAAAAAAAAAAAAAAAAAAAAAAAAAAAAAGAGCCAGTAACCCCTCTGGTTTTGAAAAGTTTTTTTTTTCCATGGCTTAATACCAGTACAAAATTTCCTACAGCTGCACCACATAAATCAGTGTTAAAAACTACTGCCACATAAATCTGGATCACATTAGCATAATAATGAAACCTGGCATTACAGCATACTGTGGTTCTAAACAACAAGAAAACAATGTGCAGGAATACTCTGAGAAAATATTAGAATTAATTTCCCTAGAGAACCATGTGAAAATCTTAGTCACAGAAAGATTAAACCTACTTTACCCAAAACACAGAGATGGAGAAGAAAAGTTTACATCCTTCAAAACAAAATGAACAGCCTTGTCAAATGTACTGTGCTCTGGTGAGAGCTCACCTGGAGTACTGTGTCCAGGTCTGGAGCCCTTAATATAGGAAGGACATGGACCTGATGGAGTGGGTTCAGAGGAGGGCCACAAAAATGATCAGGGGGTTGGAGCACCTCTGCTATGAGGACAGGGTGAGGGAGTTGGGGGTGTTCAGCCTGAAGAAGAGGAGGCTCTGGGGAGACCTAGCTCCAAGGTTCAGTATGCCCAAAGCTGAAAGAGTATCAGAATCTTGCATGTTACAGATACAAATATGATGATACAAATAGAAAGTTGTCCAGATTTTTCACTTGAGGGTTTTTTGTAATTTTACTTAAGGCCACTTCGAGATCTTAAAAAAAAAAAAAAAAAAAAAAAAAAAAACAACCCCAAACCCTTCAAAGTAGTAATTTTACAGACAAAGGCAACACACAGGAAAGGGTAAATTTTTTTTAAAATTAATAAATTATGTAGGGTCACTAATTATCATATAATCATAGAATGGACGAGGTTGGAAGGGACCTCCAAGATCATCCAGTCCAACCTATCACCCAGCCCTAGCCAATCAACCAGACCATGGCAGTAAGTGCCCCATCCAGGCTTTGCTTGAACACCTCCAGGGACGACGAGTCCACCACCTCCCTGGGCAGCCCATTCCAATGTCAATCACTCTCTCCATCAAGAACTTCATCGTAACATCCAGCCTAGACCTCCCCTGGTACAAGTTCAGACTGTGTCCCCTTGTTCTGTTACTGGTTGCCTGGGAAGAGAGCCCAACCCCACCTGGCTACAACCTCCTTTCAGGTAGTTGTAGACAGCAATGAGGTCACCCCTGAGCCTCTTCTTCTGCAGGCTTCACGCTCTCAGTTCCCTCCACCTCTCCTCGCAGTACTGTGCTCCAGGCCCCTCACCAGCCTTGCTGCCCTTCTCTGGACACCTTCCAGTACCTCAACAACTCTCTTGAATTGAGAGGCCCAGAACTGGACACAGTAAAATTTTCATACTTTTAAAAATATATCTTTAGTAGACACCCTTCTGATTCAGTAAAAACCTAAATAAAACTGTTCAGCTCTCAAAGGTACACTTCACCCAAACATACAGTGATGGAGCATAAAGATATGTTGCAAATCATGTGCCCGTGATGTGTTCTGTCTACTGGATATATGTTGATGCTCTCCAAATATTCCTTTCACCTAAAGTTCTGTTGCTGGGTGCCTGGGAGAAGAGACCTAACCCACCTGGCTACAACATTCTTTCAGGTAGCTGTAGTCAGCAATGAGGTCTGCCCTGAGCCTCCTCTTCTCCAGGCTAATTAGATTGGGCCTAGAAAAGTTTTACAGAGATGGATAAAACAATTTCACTGAGGAATGTGGAACGAAATAGATAAATTACAGACAACTGTTTGATAGGAAGTTGTGCCCTAGGGGTTAGACACTGTTGTGTCGGGCAGGAGCTACTTATTGGGACAAAGATGGAAAGAGTAGTCCTGTTTTGGGAGCCTGTTTGTGCCTATGGATGGCAGAGGCATTGGGAGGGAAGGATTGCAGCACCGGGGACAATAGATTAGGTTTGGGTTTGGGGAAAATTCAAGGAGGTCGCGATGGATTTTGTGTCTGCTTTGTAATTTCTTTCTGTATTTGTCCTTAGAACCACAATTCTGCATTTCTCTCCAACTCACTTGAGAAAGTCTCATTTTCTGTTGGCTCTTTAAAAGCGACAAGGTGAGAACACATTTAAGAGCTTATTTTTCAATTAAACCATTTGATCCTTTTAGCTTTCTGAGCTCTGTCAGAGCAAGCAATTTCTGAGACACCAAAAAAGTGGAGGCAAAAGTTAATTTTTGCTAAGTAGTTCCAGCAAGAGTCCTAGGGTCTGAGACAGGCAAACATCAAGATTATTTATCTTAACATGACAACACCTTTGAGATACTTTTTTTGCTCATACAGCGAAAATGTTCTTCTTCAGATTCATTCAAGTTCTGTTATCTGTCTCATAATTTTCCACCTTGATTATTGCCTTGATGCACTTTTTTTTTTTTAATTTATTTTATCATCATTGTTTAATCCTTCAGTCTACAATGGTTTTTTTTTCCTTCTTTATCTTTTTATTGGTCTTTGACTAGCACCTACATCTTTTTTTACTTTCTCTTTCTTTCTAAAGAGAGAGTTTCACTCCATATGATTTTGTTCACTGGCCCCTGAGTTCTGAAATGAATCTTCTTCCCTTCTTCTTTCCATGCAAATAAGAGGAGAAAGCTAGAGAACTGTGGATGAGCTGAAAGAAAAATCAATGACTCAGTGATTATCGGTTTGAAGGTGTTTCCAAAGTGCTGATTCCTTAATTTAATTCTAAGCAGCTCAGTTTCTGCTCTGGTTGCCAATTTAGACACAAAGTGAACGGTGATGAGAGAAGAAAAGTACATGTGCTTGGGCATAATAAACAATCTGAGTGGGGAAAAAAAAAAAAATCAAAGATTGCCTGTGATGATAATGGAAATTTTTTGAGGTTCAGTAAATGGGCCACTGCCTCCCTGGTCTACATCAATATCCAAAAAGACTCCAACAGAAAAGCTAAAAAGGAAGCTTTGTTCATTTTCATTTGCCAATGTTAGTTGGGAATGAGGCTTGATTGACTGCAAATAATTCCACTCTGGTATGTTTTAAAGGCTTAATAGTCAGCCAATGAGATTTTGTCTAAGATTTACTCTAGAACAGGAGTTGCTACTTTTTTCTTTATTGTGTTAATACTGAGTCTGCTAACTAGAGCAACTGTTATGATAGTGAAATCAAAGCTAATTTACTAGAAGGTTAATTTGAATAACAGGATACAATAACAATACTCAGAAAGAGGGTTTATAGAGTTGAAGTGGTCGTTCATATGAGAAAGAACTTACAAAGAACAAAAGGATACACATGAATGAAATAAAATGGAGCTACATACAACAAGGCTTGGATTGAGCAAGAGAATCAACACACCATTGTGGCATTTTGCCCAGACAAAACATTGGCACTAGCTCGAAGCATCCTGTACTACATCTTGTAGTACTATAGATTACCAAAAGACCAAGGAAGAGCACACAAAACAAATGTCAAAGTTTGGAAATTCTGTAAGTGCAAACCCTGACATGGCAGAATTGAAGGAAGGAGGAGATAAAAAGAAGGAAAAAATGTGGACCTCTTTTTTTCTTTTGGTTTTGATAAGAATGAATATGAGAAAGATTGGAGAATGTGCTATCAAATAGATTTCTGGGGAAAAAAAAAGCGGGGGCGGGGGGGGAATAAATTTGTCTGGGAGTTAGTAAAGGATGTAACATAGATATAAACCTTCATAAAGGATAAAGATTAACATTCTAAGGACCAGAAAAGAAAAGGTCTGAGTCAGGAGAAAAAGATTACTGTAGCTATCAGGGTGGTTTAGGTGACATGTAACAAGCTGGAGGTTGCCTTCATGCTAGCAGCACAATCTAATTGCTGTCTGTTTGACCCAGACTTCTATCTTTGAAAGAAGAAATACAAAATCAGCATAGTTAGAAAAAGAAATGGGAAAAAAACCCCAACATAGAGCTATGAAATGAGGGCACTGGAATTTTCTGTTCTTATTAACATTTATTCTTTTTGCCAGCTTTTCCTTTTCTGTAAAATTTCTGTAAGACAATTTTGACAATTTAGCACATAGAAGATGTAAATTATATTTTTCCCACTTAAAAAAACACAGAAACTTTTATACACAAAATTAAATCTTCCAGAAGTATACTTTCTCCTTTTAAATTTGGCAACTTTTAGTATTTTACTCAGTGCTTCATTTTAAAGTAAGAACATAAAGCTACTGAAGTGCTCTTGATTTTACTCTGGGTTTTTCTACAGTTTTGTTTCACTTTATCTCATGCTGTGAATGTTTTTTCAATAAAAAATTTAGATATAGAAAACTATTTGGATGATGCTAGCATTTCAACATTGCAAAATCAAAATAATATATATTATTCAAGGACAGTGGGCCTGAAAGTTGTGACCATTTCTGTGCTATGTGATTATGTTGCCAGCAATATCTGGCATATTTATGTCAGAGAGAGGTACCTGACAATGCTGTTGGGCCAGAAAGAGACACTGATGGGGTGACAGCAGGGTGCTCAATTCATCCATGTAAGTGTTTCCCTACCAGGCAGGGAAAACACTCATCCTGCTCCTGCTGTGACCCTCCAAAACCCTGAAGCAGGTTCCACTTCTCCTGCATGGTGAGAGCAGCAAATTTGGCTTCTTGTCCTGGCACATCTGACAGTTTGCTACGCCCTTTCATTTAGTGTTACCTCAGCAGACAGGCAAGTAAGTAGCCATCTCACCCACCTGCAGCTCTAAAAAATATCTAATGTGAACTNNTTGAACCAAATAAACTGATTTGCCTTAATGTGATAGTCAATATCATCTATTCTAAGTGCAGTATCTGTTACTCCATATGCTATGGAATTAAAAACCACACACATTATGTTTAGTTTTGAGCTTACTCTATGATGTGCTAATGATTGCTTTTTTGACTAGATTGCAATGTCATTATCAAATTGTGGTTCTGTTTGTTACCAAATTCAAACCTTTCAAAGTACTAGGGTGAAGAGAGGATACCCAATGACATCTAACACTAGGAACACACTGAAATTTGACAGATCTATTCACTAATCTTCTGAAAAGAGTTTCTCTTTTCAAGTGGTTGGGAATTAAATGGTAAAAATGTAGGTCTACTCATGGAATCAGATGTTTTAGGGAAAAGTATGTCATAAACACAGAAAAGGTAGTGGATATCTCCATCATCTCCTATGAGCACAGGCTACAAGAGTTGGGGTTCTGCAGCCTGGAGAAGAGAAGGCTTCCAGGAGACCTTACAGTAGCCTTCCAGTATCTGAACTTGCCTACAGGAAGGCTGGGGAGGGACTATTGACAAGGTCTTGTAATGCCAGGACAAGGGGCAATGGGTTTAAACTGGCAGATTTAGACTGGATGTTAGGAGGAAGTTCTTTACAGTGAGGGTGGCGAGACACTGGCACAGGTTGCCCAGGGAGGTTGTGGCTGCTCCCACCCTGGAGGTGTTCAAGGCCAGGTTGGAGGAGGCCTTGAGTAACCTGTACTAGTGGGAGGCATCCTTGCCTTTGGCAGGGGGATTGGAACTAGATGAGCTTTGAGGTCACTTCGAACCTTACCATTCTATGATTCTATCAATTTCAGTGAATTTCTCCTATGCAGCTCAGAAGCACAGACCTGTTCAATTGATTCTTGTTTGCCTCAGCACAGGAAGTAGATGAAAGGATGATTCATCTTGCTTACAAACAAGAGATTAGAAAAGATGAGTATAAGCTCACCTTTTGAGCACTGAGAATGTTAACATTTCCCTCTGTTCAAATTTCCTCAGAGGAAATTAACCATGACTAGGTAGAGGAAATTTTTTAATTCATCCAATTAACTTTTCTGATGTAATGATCATATTATCATTAAAACATATTTCTGTAGGTACAAGCTGGTCTTGCAGACCCTCAAAGATGAGCAATAAATGTATTTATTAAGCATTCAAAAATCCCAGTTTGTACCTTCATTTCTCATATTTTATGGATAAACATATCCATACTTCTTTTTACTGATGCAAATGAATGAACAGCTGTCACAAAATTGTTATACCTTTTTGTTAGGAGTGGATCTTTCCATACTATGCCTGTCCTTTTGAAAGCCACAACACTCACATTTTCTGATGCTTTTGACCAGAACATTCTGGTAGACTTAGTAAGTTCTATTAATTTTATTTTTACCTCTTGCATTTATATAATTTTGGTTACTATAAAATGGCTTTCAAACATATTGTATTAACTAAAATAATCTTTCATACATTAAGACAAAAGTAGATTGGACTGAATTATTCAGTTTATCTCCGGTATAATTGCAGCAGGTGTGCATTTATTTGCCTCTGTTTAAAACGAATCTAAATTTGTTTCACTGATTCCAATGCAATGTTAAGCTTGTGATGAATATTTAAATGTAAAGTCAATTATCTGGCTAGAGAACAGAATTAGGTATTGGCAATTTTGGAAAATACATTCTCTTGCATTTCATATAAGTGCAAGTTATTCAGGTGTTAAGGTATTTTTAATATAGGACTGCAAGTTAGGTTAACTAACAGGAAAAAAAAAAAGCAAAACATATTTTAGAAAACTATTGAGGATAACATCTCTTTTAAAAGTAATGTTCAATTCTAAGCACTTTATTCTTTTAAAGAAAAGAAATTTCTTTTAAAAAAATAAGAGGAAAATTAACTATTATCCAAACTGCAAAGTATTTGCACAGAAATGTTAGAAGTGAGGATTCCATCCTCTCCTCTACCTACCTACGTACCATACAGAATCGCAGAATGGTAAGGTTGGAAGGGACCTCAAGGATCATCTAGTTCCAACCCCCTGTCATAGGCAGGACACCTCCCACTAGTACAGGTCACTCAAGGCCTCCTCCAACTTGGCCTTGAACACCTCCAGGGAGGGAGCAGCCACAACCTCCCTGGGCAACCTGTGCCAGTGTCTCACCGCCCTCGCTGCAAACAACTTCCTCCTAATATCCAGTTTCAATCTCCCCTCTGCCAGTTTAAACCCATTGCCCCTTGTCTTGTCATTACAAGACCTTGTAAATAATCCCTCCCCAGCATTCCTGTAGGTCCCCTTCAGATACTGGAAGGCTGCTCTAAGGTCTCCTGGAAGCCTTCTCTTCTCCAGGCTGCAGAGCCCCAACTCTCTCAGCCTGTCCTCATAGGAGAGCTGCTGCAGCCCTCTGAGCATCTTCATGGCCTCCTCTGGACCTGCTCAAACAGTTCCATGTCCTTCCTGTGCTGGGGGCTCCAGAGCTGCACACAATAGCATGATTTAAAATTAATTGTAGTTTCTATACAAGTATATCCCTGCCCATGCCTCCTCAGCCCTTCTCTGTGGGAAGTTCTTTCTCACAGCTGGACTCACTGGAGGAGCCCTGGACCTGGTTCATCACTTGCCATATAGAGTACTGTTGATAGATGTGGTTACCAGTCTCCAGCTCTGCCTCCTGGGATCAGCACTTGCAGGGCTGTGCCCTGTTGGTGAGAGCATGACCTGAGAGGGGTCTCTCTTGGCTCTCAGCAGCATCTCTCATGGAGCAACTACTCCTGCCACTCCCTAATATATGTGGTAGCTACAGCAGTGAATTATTTATACAATAAAAAATTTCCATTGCATGCAAGAAGTATCATCGGATGACTTCAACTGGCATTTGCTAAGCTGTTGATTTATGTGATTTTTTTTTTATCAGTTCAAATTCTGCCTTCTGTTAAATTAATTTAAAAGTGGGATTTCTTATCACCAATGCAAACAGAACTCTTGTTTATCAAACTAGGCACCCAGAAAATTGAAAACATGTTATTGATAGGCATCTACAAAAAGCTTAGCTGAAATGATTCATCTAGTAACACACACACACACAAAAAAAAAAAAAAAAAAGAAAAAAAAAAAGTGAAAAGCAGGAATTTTGAAAAAAAATGGAAGTTCCACCCAGAAATGCAAGTTTTTCACTCAGAATAGCAACTGAAACTATTAGCTGCTTGTCAAAATAAGGTGTATACAAAGAGGTAATTTTAAATTAGTCGTTAAAAAAACACAAACAATTTGAAATATTTTTTTTTTTAAGGAAAGTTAGGCATATAAATGTGAAGGGAAGTCACAAAGATCTGCAGAGAGGACAACAAAAAAGCCTTAAAAATAGTGTCTGTAATATGACCCAGAAAGACTCCCAAATATGACCATTTTGCTGAAAGTTTGGCTTAAATAGAGAAAATAATACCACTGTTCTACAAACAGATGTTTTTGTAGGTGATTACAAATATGATTTGGGGTTTTTTGATATTTAGTTTACTGCTTTAAGCTCCTCTATATTTTGCCTGTTAATAGTTTGAGGTAAAGATCGAGCATATTAAATATGCTAAGCATATGCAGTAATACAAAGTTAAAAGGGTAGTATTTACTATAGACTTTCCATAGTTGACATTCTTACCTTCCATTTATTACTGCTTAGCTACAATTAAAGTCATCTAAGTCACTTAAGGTTGTTAAGCATTCACTGAAGACCATCAATGACTGCAAATTTCAACAAGACTGAATTCCGAATTAAACAAAGCAGCACAAAAACTCCACCAGAGTGAAGTCAGAGGTCATGAGCTTTACCAATAACTTAACTGCAAAACCATTTTCAGATGTAATAGAGGCTTCTGTAAATCAAAATATCAGAGTAGAAAAAGAAATGGTGGGGTTGTGTATCTGAGACAGTTACACACTTTAAAAATATATCTGCATGGTCTCTTGAAAACAGTTTTTTTCAGTTGTAAAATTAAAAGGAGGGTGACTAATGCAATTTGATTACACTTTCATTAATAGCAGTAAGCAAAATCACAGAATCCACTTCCATGCTAGAAAGAAATAAAAAATACTCACAATCAACTGTACCTACATAAAACTTTACTCATGTAAAAGGTTTTTGCAAAAAGAAAACTCTAAGAAACATCACCTTACTACTTGCTACAACAATCTGAAGAAATAAATGTCACCGTGAAAGATTTAGTAAATCTGGTGTAATTTTACTATCACACTTTCTTAATTTAAAACCCAAATCTCCACTCATTTTTCTACTGCACCCACACGCTGGCACAATCTTCTAAGTCTTGCAAAAGCAGTCTATTTTCAGACATATATGGAGGCTTAATCATCTTTTCCTTTTTAAGAGCTGATTTATTCTACTCTCTGTTCTACAGAACTCCTTATGCTATTCTTCCCTAAAATGTAGTGGCATCCTAAATATACACCATCAAATCTTCTAAGCATACCAGGCTTCCTTGACTTTCTTTCAAGATACTGACATCTAAAAGAAAAAAAATCCCTTTGTGTTAGAATATGCTCATTCTAGTGGGAGGTGTCCCTGAGTATGGCGGGGGGTTGGAATTAGATGATCTTTGAGGTCACTTCCAACCTAAACCATTCTATGATTCTGTGATTCTGTACCCAACAAACAAAAGAAAACAAAACAAACAAGAAATAACCATCAAACCAAAACCAGCCTATTCATCCTGTCTGAAATACACTGTGGGGTTTTTGATTTCTAGAAAGCTTCCTGTTCCAAGGATTACAAAAGTTCCATCACCATTAGACCATGCCAACTGAGACTTCCACGATCCCATATTCATTTTACATTCATTTATTCATGCTCATATGCTTAATTAATTATGTTTTGTTGAGAAACTTTATAAAGGCTAGAATAATTTTAGCCTGTGCTTTAAGAGCTAAAATGCATCACACTTTTTAAGGCATTTGTGATTAACTAAGGAAAGTCCACCTTAAAGTCTGAATAGGAAATAATCCATCATTTTAAAATATTAGCTTTAATTATTTTTCCCAAGTGTTTTTTTAATATATATAAAAGTTGTGTTTTAATAATTATTTAATCGTTACCTTGTCCTAAAGTTTGCAGGATGAGGATGCCCATCATATAATGACAAATAATCATATTCTTCTTCTAGAGCAAAAGACTGAAAGACGATCTGTATTCTGTTTCTTTCTTCTGCTATGATAACCCATGTACAGTTTGCACCATTTGGATATCCATATGGAAAGCCAGGGCTTTCTATAGTGCCATTAAGTCCTTTTAAAGTTCCACCACAGGTATAAATAAATCCTAAAAAGCACAAGAAAACAGAAGTTAGTAATCCAAATTTGATCAGCTGTCAATAAAATGTAGCATTGGAATTCATGATTTAAAAAAAAAAAAAAGGAAAAAATCAAAATACTTCTTTCAAAGTACTGCATTTAGAAAGGTAAATCCCATGTTTTGTAACAAATCAAAAACAACTCCACCCACCTAGCAAATGTGTTTTCCTTACTGTTTATCTAAAGGCATATGGCAGCATCTTTGAAAATAAATACATATAAACAACATCCACGACTAAATTTGGTTACCTATGAGGCAAAATATTTACATCAATTCCTTTTTTTTTTTTTTTTTGTTTTTTTGTAAAAAGGAAGAGAAGCAACCAGAGCAAAGTAAATGAGTCTTCTTTTGGTGCAGCTGTGATACAGGTTTGATCTATTAACCTTCTGCTAAACCTTTGCAGATTTGGGGACTAGGAGAGGTTGGAAAGATATTTACTCTGAACAAGTCTTTTTCTATCAATAATTATGGACTATAAAAGTGGTGTACTTAAAAATTCAATGTGAAATAGACATCTCTTGTATCATTATATTATATCCTGTAAATGCATTGTGCATTTGTAACCAGAAAGCACTTAGTAAGCTTTTCCAAGTAAGTTTTCTAAATAAAATATTCACAGCTTACATATTTTCACCAACCCTAAGTGAAGGCTGTTTAACCACAGCAGTCAGCTAAGCCCCACACAGCCACTTGATCACTCCTCCCCAGTGGGATGGAGGAGAGAATTCATAAAATCATAGAATGGTAAGGTTGGAAGGGACCTCAAGGATCATCTAGTTCCAAGCCCCTGCCATAGGTAGGGACACCTCCCACTAGTACAGCTCACTCAAGGCCTCCTCCAACCTGGACTTGAATAACTCCAGGGAGGGAGCAGCCACAACCTCCCTGGGCAACCTGTGCCAGTGTCTCACCACCGTCACTGTAAAGAACTTCCTCCTAACATCCAGTCTAAATCTCCCCACTGCCAGTTCAAACCCATTGCTCCTTGTCCTGTCACTGCAAGACCTTGTCAATAGTCCCTCCCCAGCCTTCCTGTAGGCCCCCTTCAGATAAAGGAATTGTCAAGGTTAAAACTGAGAACATTTCTGGGTTGAGATAAAGACAGGGGCAAAAACTGTGCACATAAGCAAAGCAGAGTAAGAAATTAATTGAGTACTTTGGTAGGCAAATGTTTAGGCTTTTTGGGAAAGCAGGGTTCCATCATACCTAACAATTACATTGCANACTATGCATGACATCATGTGGCAGGGAATAACTCTTTGGTTATTTGGGGTCAGCTCTCCCAGCTGCATTCCCTCCCAGCTTCTTGCACCTCCTTGGTCTGTAGGTTGGGGAGGGGCAGCATGAGAAACAAGGAAGGTCTCGACAGTGACTATGCACAGTTCAGCAATACCAGAAATGTCCTTCTGTTAGCAACACTGTTTTAGTCACAAATCCAAAGCATAATGCCCTGAGATCTTCTACAAAGAAAATTAATCCCTTGCAACATGAATATCCCCAGTTGTCAAATGGCCTCTACATTCAAAAGCTGAGTTTTCTTGGACTAGAAACAATTTCCTCTATATATAAAAAATCCTGTTTGTGGGGGGGAAAAAAATAGAATACAAGAATAATTATAAAGGATCTTTCCTAAATTACTGTGTCCTGGCAGGGCAGTTCTCTGTACTCTTACTCTCAGTTCTGATGCTCAGCTACAACAGTTCCTAAATCCTCTATGTCTGTAAGATACTTTTTTTTTCCCCCTCTACCAGCTTTAGAATCTCACTGTATGTCTACATTCCCTCTCCAGGCTTTCTGCTTTCTTATCTCTTCGATCCTAGACCAGTTTTTCTGCTTTTTCCATTGCACCCCGAAAGCTCTTCTTCCTCAAGCATGCTCAGAGCAAGCCCTCTCTGCTCGTGGAGGGATTTCATGAACCAAGAGAAAGCACAAAGCGCTCAGCAGCTCTGCATGCTCTTTCAGAGAAACATGATGCACCTTTCATAACAAACTACAAACAAAGCAGATGCTGTCTCTTTTAATTATACACATGTATGTATTTGAGCTCATTAAATCATCTTCTTTATTGCATATTCACATGCTTGTCTTGGTATATAGCATTTAATTTGCAGAGACATGTTTCTCTGAAGTACTAAGGAGAAATTTCTTAAGATTTTATGTTTTGCATTGCTATACTGTTAAGTAACTTTTCTTGACAACAGAAGAGGAGCATATCCTATATGTTTGTCTTGTTTTTTTCATATTTATCACAAAATGTAAGAAAAGATGCCTCTTAATAAGTGTGATTGCTCTTTCAACACTATTATTAATATACCATAGATATATAGTATAGAATCATAGAATGATAAGGTTGGAAGGGACCTCAAAGATCATCTAGTTCCAACCCCCTGCCATAGGCAGGGACACCTCCCACTAGAACAGGTCACTCAAGGCCTCATCCAACCTGGCCTTGAACACCTCCAGGGAGGGAGCAGCCACAACCTCCCTGGGCAACCTGTGCCAGTGTCTCACCACCCTCACTGCAAACAACTTCCTCCTAACATCCAGTCTAAATCTCCCCTCTGACAGTTTAAACTCATTGCCCCTTGTCCTGTCATTGCAAGACCTTGTCAATAGTCCCTCCCCAGCCTTCCTGTAGGCCCCCTTCAGATATTGGAAGGTTCCTATAAGGTCTCCTTGAAGCCTCGAAATATAGAAAGAGAACAGAAGATCTTCTTAAAAGTAATTAGGGCTTTGTTTCACTGGGCATGTATAGCAAATTTTACCTCCTACTGCAAATTAGCTTGGGGAATCCATTTTCATAACAGTGCCTATGTACTTCCATTTGTTATCAAGATTCATTTTTAGGAGTCTGCTTTATTTATGTCTTTCTGCATCTTCCTCATATACTCAAAACTATTTTTAAATCTCCATTATGTGTTATTATTTATTATTTAAGCTCAGTTGTTTTATTTAACACCTTAACAATCTTTTGCAACGCAGTTTGTGCACAAGTCACCTTACAAAACTCAGCTATTTACTCATTGTAAGATCTTTCTCCTAGAAATCTGGCACCTCCCACCAAATATATTGGCACTAATTCAGGGCCAGAGTCAGTATTGCTATATCAGAATAATTACCAATTATACACAAAGATATTATTCTGTTAATTCGATGCAATCTATAAAGAAAATGCCAAATAATCTTCTGTGATTGAAACAAAATTGTATTTAAAAATAAAAAACAAACAAACAAACCAAACAAACAAAAAAACCAAAGCAATGAGAAAGTGTCTTGTGAGATAACACAGCAGTGGAAGCCTCATCCCTGGAGGTGTTTAAGGTCAGGCTGGATGAGGCTCTGGAGAGCCTGATCTAGTGTAAGGTGTCTTGCACATGGCAGGGGGTTGGACCTGGATGATCCTTGTGATCTTTTCCAGCCCCAACTGATTCTATTATGGAATGCAGTGTTTCATATTGAATCCACCAACCCTTCCTATCCAAACATATATGAATACAAACTTCCATGACACAGAAAAGTTCCACTTACTCCCTTTATTCCATCTCCAAACTGTAACAAAAGAGATATATTCATACGCTGGAAGCTGTACTTTGACATTTTTCAGTAATGACTATCAGGAAGTAACACAGCTCTGGCCATGTCAGAAGATACATGTTTGATTCCAAGAGAGGGGAAGAAAAACAAAGAATGAAGTTGGATTTTGATAGGTAAAACCTTTTAATCTGTAAAATCATGCCAAGAGAATTCATAAAACATGCACTTTAATCTCTGCTTTCATATGTAAATCCATTCTGCAACACTCTTCACCTTGGCAGACCAACTTGGTTACATTCAAATTAGACAATGTGCATTAAGTGACTGGTCTGATCAAATGTTGAAAACATGACATTCATTTTCACTAGGCAAAATTCATGCTGAAATAACTGGTAATAAACTGTGATCTTTTTTCATCCACATTTCAGAAGTAGTATTCAAAACAAAATTTACTTGCAAACTTTTTCATTAAAGAGAAGATTCGATTCAAAGCATGAGATAAAGAATTGTGAAAAGCTTGAAGTTAGACTTGAAAAGAAAAATCCTTGAAGTTTTAAGATGAACAGCACTGGTAATGTTCTTTAAACAATTAGTATGATTTGCAATTTCCATTTTATTGTTTTCTACCAGATTTTAAAATTCAGATGTTTAATTCTCATCAATTTTAAATAATTCTTGAAATCAGAAAACATTGCTGTTCTTTCTGATTTCAGACATCTTTTGAGCCATTATGGGATTAGAGCAAGCACCAGTAACATCAGTTGTAACCTAATCTTTGTATACAACTTCCATTACCTTCTAACAAAGTGAACTAATACTTACACCACATCTTTTGCCCTTGCACATCCCACAACTACATTCACACAGCACAATACAGATTGTCTTTTGCTTTTCTTCCTGACCATTCAACTGTACTGTGAACAACATATTTCCCCATCTCTCACCTTCCAAGTACTCCACATCTTTTGTTTAATATCCTTTGTTTAATGTATTATTTAACAGTAGTCATCACTGTGAGATAATTACACTGTCTGCATTGATTATCATTTTGAAGTTGCTTGTGTATCTCCCTTCAAAGAGGCATTTAACATTTGCTGTCATTTACTTCAAGAACAAACTGAGAAAATGGAAGATGAGTTGTTCACGTGCTGCTTTTTTTCTTCTGTCTTTTCTGATATCCTGATCTTCTTTCATCTCTCTCATTTGCACCTCCTTAAAGCACAACCAATAGTAAAAGTATTCTTTAGCCATGTCAACCATGTTCATCTCTTTCTTGGTGCAATCTCTCTGTTTTCAAAATTGTTCTTTTCTCCATAGTCAGTGGTTGTCTTTCATTTACTCAGTAGTCTCTTCTGCTCTTTCTGCAACAGCTTTTTCCATTTGTGATATCTGATCACTTGACTACCTTTGGCTGCAAGGAGCAGTTCATTTTCATGATGACCAGACACCAGGAAGGATTGTTCTAATTCTCCTCCACTGTGCTGGATTCTCTTTCTGTTGTCTTGCACTATCATTACCTACATTATATGGTGCCTGTGTGTTTATCCCTATTTCCTTATTCTCCTGTACAGTCCTTTTTATGAAACCTCTTGCTTTGTATTTTCATATTATACTTTCATATGTGTTTCTTAACACTTCAAAGAATATAGTGGAACGCTACTGTCATGGAGGCATTTGGAGTGCTCCAGAACAGCTGCAGTGATAGATTTTGTAGCAATGAACTCTTTTCTGCCTCCTAGCAATCCTTCCTGGTATTGGAAAAATATACAGAATCTCTACTTCAATTGTTCTAACTTATCTTAAAACAAGATCTTTGAGCCCATTTGCTAAATGGAAAAGAGAACATGCTCATCAGATATAATGATTGCATTTTACTTTAGACTGTGTTTTAAATATACCTTTTTATTTCTTCTTGGTTTATTTTGGTTCTCTTCCACGTATGTTTTTCCTTTACCCAGTAGGCCTCTTTTCTGCACAAACTTGGTATCCCATCTTGAACCTCAACTTCCAACACTTGACTTTTTTCATAGTGGTGCAAACATGCAAGATAATTATCTCCTTTAATGCATTGGATTTATTTTCTTCATATTCTCCATCTTTCATTTTGCCTCTTTCAAATGTCCAGTACCTTGCATAATTCTTTCTTCCTCTGCTGTGTTTTCATAACAGATGTGACCTGTACTAGTGGGAGGTGTCCCTGCCTATGGCAGGGGGTTGGAACTAGATGATCCTTGAGGTCTCTTCCAACCTTACCATTCTACGGTTCTATGTGACTCAGACACTAAGGACATTCACATGTGTTCATTCCTAACAGAAGGTTATAAAGCCCTGATTCTTTCTGAGTCTTATTTTCCTCCTGTGCTAGGCATGGAAGGTGTACATACCAGCAGCAATCCCCCAGTGAAGCACATCAGAACTGAAGCACACTGCACTTGTGTGTACCATACCAGCTACGATGCATTAAATGTGCTCTTTCAGAAATCTCTACCTTGTATTCACATAGAACTTCTGTGCCTGTTTAACATAGTACTTCAGAGAATCCATCACACTTCCTTCTCAGATCCAATAGTAGCTTTTACATTGAACTTTCTACCAGTTCACCAAAGTCCACATTAATATTTTGCCTGAGATTTAGAAAATAAACACCAATGCTTATGTGACATTTGTATTGTTTTTAAGTTCCCGAAGTAATAATAACTTGTGTTGTGGTTGTCTACCTCTCTGTGTGTTGCTTTTTTTATTTTCTATTCTTATTCTTGTTTTTTTTTACATATGATGATTATTTCTCTTTTCTTTAGTCTAGAGAAAATTCCAGGTATGAAATAATTATATTATAATATGTATATTTTATATAAATATATAATGTAATAAATAATTATTAAAAGTAAAGCCTTCTGTAAACCACAGAAATCTTCTGTTTGTGACAAGCACAATGCAAGAACACCACTGTAGACATCTTTGTGATTATGAGCTCTTGTGAGCTCTAAGAAATGCAGAATTTCTTAACTGCACTGCCATTTCATTTCAGTTTCTTCTTAAAAGCATTTGCTTTTGCAAACAGAATATTTGAATGTTTGCACAGCTTACTGGAAACTGTGCCAATACGTAGACATCGTAGAGTGTTCAAAAGAAGCTTCTTTTAAGGCCTTTTCTTTCTGTATCATTTTAAGGTTATGCAATAAAAAGGAGAGCTATACTTATGCCTTGCCCATACATAAGCCATACCAAGATGCCAAAATGGTTTTTCTAATAATTCCATATGGTTGGCTGGAAACCCTTTAACAAGCTCAGTGGAACTAGTACAAAACAGCATCCAAAAAGAAGCTATCACTGTAAAGTAATTATCACAGCATTTCAAGGACTTTATGGAAGTGCTGGGTTTCTTCCAAAGGATAATTTCTTATTTCTGTTTCAGCCACCTTTCTGAAGAAAGTCCAGAAGTATTTTAGTGTTGTCTTCCACTTGTCTCAGCTGTGGAAACTGGAAGAGGAACAAAAGATTCTGCCTTTTCATGTCAACACTGTGCATGTTTCTTCCTTTAAGAAACATAAAGTCTAAAAGAACAGCAGGGCTGCTCACGTTCACATGGAATCAATCCTAAAGGTTTAAAACACCAAGGTGCTAAAATAAACAATTGGATCTCACTTAACAAAACCATTTTTGTTACATGTATTGAAATAAACATTTACTGCCAGTGTGTGATCCTCGATAGCAAACTGCTGTTTCTTTCAACTGAAAACAAAAAAGGCTTTAACTTCAATAGTGCCAACAGTCTCTGAGGAAGTTTAAAGGAGATGTAACATAAATCTACAACCTGTAAGTCATTCAACAGAAGAAGATGAACAATTTTGCAGGGTTTTGTTTTTTTTTTTCCTTTACCCTTAGGACTTAACTACTTTGGGGTTTATATAACTCTTTGATAGGAAACAGTCTTCTGTTCTTTTAAAAAGCATTGGTACCACTGCCATAAGTGAAAGTCTGGTTTCAACAGGCAACTGAAAAGCACTCAATTTTTTCTCTTTGCTATAGAATCACTGAATGGCAAGGTTGGAAGGGTCCTCAAGGATCATCTAGTTCCAACCCCTTGCCATAAGCAGGGACACCTCCTACTAGCACAGGTTACTCAAGGCCTCTATGTAATTAACTTTCCTTTTAAGGATATTTCAGTATTTCTCTCCTATTCCTCATGTAATATGGCAAATGCTTTATAGATGGGGGATCATCTGTTCCAATATAACTGTCTGCATGCTCCATGCTTATGCAGCAAGAGAAGGGTAATCTCTCAAATGTGCAAACAACTGGGAAATTTAACTAGACATAAAAACAAGAGAGGACATTTGGAATCTCACCACAGAACAAATTAAAAACCCTCTCTGGGATTGAATGCCTGCCATAATTAGTACCCCTCACATGCACTGGGGGAGCCAAACTTGCAGGGGAATCAGATTTCTTATGTTTGGGGAGATTGTAGATATATATTAAAGGTGTTAGTGTCGTTTTAAGATAACTTGGATTTCAAACAATAGAATTTCTGGTCTTGGCATCTGACCACCTTGCTTCTCCTTCCTGTGTTTATGAATAATAATTTTCACTTCTTTAATAATAATTAAAATAATTAAAATAATAATAACTACAATAATATCTTCCACATTTTAGAAAAACTAATTGTAAAAAGCACTTCATTAGTATCATAACCCTGTGCTCTTTTTCTACCCACTCTTTTTATAGTTGTTCTGCTTGAAGAGTGGGAAGTAACCAGCATACAACTAGAAACTGATCCAGGAATCTTCCCTGCAGCCCTAAAGAGAAACTGTATCAAAGGCAAGTCAGAAAATGAGTTTGTGCAGATTTTCTGTTTGATCACATGGCAAATTTACTCTGTGGAAAAGATATGAACAGAGATTCCACTATAAAAATAGGCAGTTAAAAGAATTACATTTATTTCACATTTCCCTTTTCGCTATTCCCTTTACTACAAAGCTAACCACACATCCACAGGCCTTGTACTGTGTTTTATTTGTTGGGGTTTTTAGAATGTGTGATCTGAGAAACTCTTGATATTATAACTAAATGGGGATACTTTTTAAAGTTGTCTTTGAGCCCACACTTAACAAGTCAAGATGGGAAGGAAGATCACTCCCACAGTACTGCGAACTGACAATAGTATTTTGAAGCATTGCTGCTGTCTTAGAAACAGCAAATCTTAATTTGCACAGACTCCCTAACTGATTTTCAACTAACATACTTTATAGTATTTTTTCCCCCCATACACATGTACTGTTAAGTAGTCAGCCTGTTCTAAGTGAACTGCAAGAAAAATAGTGGCCAAGATAGAACCACTGCAGCAAGAGATCAAACTAAAACTTCTGAAGTAGATTAGCATTTAGTTCAAGAAATGCAATATATTGCTTCTAAAGTTTTATTACTCTTGCATTTATTTCTTCCAGTATAGTGACAAAGGTTTATCTGCAAAGAACAGCACTTTGGGTCTCTA
>VWZE01000313.1:0-65194 GCA_013396675.1 Eubucco bourcierii | reverse complement strand
TCCTCTCTGCCAGTTTAAAACCATTGCCCCTTGTCCTGTCATTACAAGACCTTGTCAATAGTCCCTCCCCAGCCTTCCTGTAGGCTCCCTTCAGATACTGGAAGGCTACTCTAAGGTGTCCTGGAAACCTCTTCTCCAAGCTGCAGAGCCCCAACTCTTGTAGCCTCTCCTCATAGCAGCACTGCTGCAGCCCTCTGAGCATCTTCGTGGCCTCTACAATACTCTACAGTAAGAGTCTTCACTCTTGATACTAGTTGAATATAACCAAATTCCTTCTTCAAATATAAAGGCTAAAATGAAAGTAACTTCTAAAGAAATTAAGATATATTGAGAGCTACACTTTGAAACTAAAAGTTCAAATGCCAAAAGTTCAAATGCCAAACCACCTTGATTAGAACGTTCACACTAATTGTGACCTACCAGTAGAACAGTTAACATAATGATGACATGAATTCCTTAAATTTAAAGCACACACAGTGAATCTCTGGCACTATATAGCTAGTTCATTAAAATCTAGGATTTGGGATATGGACCTCTTTGATAAGATTTATGCAAAGACTTAATCTAGTGAAGAAAAAAAAGAAGTAAAAAAACCCCACAATTACATCTGGGAGTTTGAAATCTTGCAGCAGTTTCAGGCAAGTGACAGAGCAGATTATTGCAAACCTAAAAAACCTGTTAAAATTAGTATATACAGAGAAAGGTAGATTTAGAGAAAGAAGGAAAAAAAAGTTGTTTATAGAATCCTTCTAAAATAGCATAGATTTAGTCAAACTAAAAAAGGCAGGGGAAGAAAGAAGAGGAAAATTGAGAATGATGAAAAAAAAAAAAAAAGTTCCAGTAAGCATTCAGATAGGAAACAAACATTATCAAATAAATATGATGCTGGTTTGAAGTGACTTCAACAAGATTAGAAAAGACTTTGAAGACTCAGTGGTTGGAAGAATCAGGACAAAATTAAGGTTGTGTTTTAAGTTTCTGCCAAAAGAAATTGAAATAGGAATGGCACAGTATTTACTGTGCACTGCCACAGACAGGCTTCCTACATTCAGTTCATTCTTTCAATAAATAACAGACAACTCCTATGGCAGCTCAGGTTGTTTTAGATGTAAACAACCTAGAAAGCTTTTTCATTCTCACAAGGATTACCTTCACAAGCAATGTAATGGTTGGGATTTTTTAAAATCAAAAACAACAAACAAAATGCTTCTTGCTTTAAACCATATGGAAATATAAAGGAAGAAAAAAAAAAAAAGAGATTTATTTCTATGTATGGTGGAAAACACTGTAAAGTCATGAAAACTTTCCAGAAAAGGTGATAAAATATTTGATAATATTACTCTACCACAGAATGACAAAACATTCTGGTTGGAAAGGACCCTCAGCATCACCAAGCCCAGCCAGTATCCCTACTCTAGAAAATTCACCCTAAAGCATATCCTCCAAGCACCACATCCAAACGACTTAAACCCATCCAGAGTTGGTGACTCAAGCACCTCCCCGGGCAGCCTGTTCCAATGCCTGACCACTCTTTTCATTAATTTTTTTTTTTTTCCCTGAAAAAACACAGGAGGAGTTTAGATGTATTTAACTCTGTCACTGCTGAATTCTTGAACTGACTTAATTTTTAGAACATTTAATAGAGATCGCAATACTAAAAAGTTGAGAAATATAATCAAATGCCATTTCAGATTTTGTTTTGGTTTAATGATCCCAGAACCACTAAAGCTGTTGCTTTTATTTCTTCTGGCCTTTTTCAGAGACACTCTGCTTCATTGTAGAGGCAGCCAGATGAACTTCATACCACAAGCTGTCAAGGAAAATCCAAGCATATTATGGTAAAATGTTGGAAGCTTATGTGATTAACTCAGTTTTAAATGCCAGCTGATAAGAAGTTTCCCTAAGTAACTGTTCTTACCATGACAGTGAATTACTGAGAGAGCAGCAAGGGAGAACACATTAACTGATTCATCCACCCCTGTCTACCTAGTGAGATAAAAATCACCATGTAGAGTCATCACCATCAAGAAAAGCTGAATTATCCTGCTGCCTGGCTAGTTAAAACCTGAATGCACACTATGACCATTTGCAGAAATGGGAAAGAGGAAGAAATATTTAATGGCATCACTGGTGTCTTTTTTCCCCCCTCCTCCCTTAAAACTAACAGACTGTCAAACAAAACCCCAACCACTCCATCCCAGCATCAAAGAAAAACCTATTTGTTCCCCTAGCAGACTAGTTACCCTTTTCCATATTCCTGCCAACAACATCCTCCAACCAAAAATGCTGGATCACCCAAAGTTGGGTTGCAAAACAAAGTTAGACAAAAAGGTTGTATGAAAAGCCAAACTGAAGAATTTCTGGAGGGGAAAAAAAATGATAAAAAGAAACCCAATAAAGGCTAAAAGCTCAGCACCGATGCCACTGAAATGGGAAGCACAAGGATTTGGGTAAATAGATCTGACTATGGATGGTTTAGGGTAACTTTGAGAGAACAGCTATAAGCTCTTGTAACAAACCATGCAAACACAGAGAATTCATCATTCATGCTCATTTGTATGTGACAATGGAAACTGAAATATTACTTCTTTTTGCAGTACCTGCTGATTGGGACTTGACAGGCTGTAATGTGCCAGCTATTAAAGATTCACAAGCACCTCCGAGGTACTGTTACATTATGACTATTCCTATGCAAACACCTTATGCACAGGAAACATGCAGATGTTTGGCCTGAGTCTTTCTTCCTAGGTCACTGTGTTTGTATCAGAACAACAACAAAAATTGGTTTTAATTATTTCTGGATACTTAATGATAACCTGTATATAATAGTCCAAGGCACAGTCTTGAGCACTAATTTCCTCCCTCCTAGCAGGAGGAACCCATGCCTTTTCTTATCAAGTAAACCACATAATTTGCTATTAAATTAAGTGAAAACATCTTTAATTTACACATTTCTTGATTTTAGTTCACTTCACCTTTTAGCAACTGTTTCTCCAAGTGTCTCATCCACTCTGCAGTACTAATGTCTGCTTTCAGCAGCCAATATTTCTTAAATTAATCAGTACCCTCCATTTCTAAATAATTGCTGGTAATAGTGCCACTGGCTTATGAATAGTCATCCCCTCTGACATGACAAACTACCTCTAACAGGAAAGCTATTACTTGGAAACAAATTCTATTGCATTGAAAAATTCTTGTAAAGAATCACTGCAGACTATTAAAGCTTGTTCAGTTCTAAACGGGGGAAAGGGAGACCTTTGTGTCTTTCTCAGGCTGAATTAATCAGACCTTCTTTATTAAATATTAGATAATAGCAGTGTCTTACCTAACAATTTTCAGACAGGAGGTGCTTTTTGGTAAGTCTCTAAAAAACTGTGTTCTTTATTTTTATCATTAAAATAGTAAGCACTTGATCCTCTTGGTACCTTAGTGCATATATGTATTTACATATATGAGCTACATATATATATATATATATTTAAAACACACACACACACATATCTATCTATCTACATATATATATAAATATAAATAAATAAATATATATATATATATAAAAGCAACTGAAGGACCTGAGGATGGTTAGTGTGAAAAAAAAAGGAGGCAGAGGGGAAAGCTCATTGCTGTCTACAGCTACCTGAAGGGACATTGTGAAAAGGCTGCTGCTGGCTTCTGCTCACTGCTAACTGGGGACAGAACAAGGGGGAATGGACTCAAGCAGAGACTGGAGAGGTTTAGATTGGATATTAAGAAAACATTTTTCACAGAGAGAGTGGGGCCAGGGTCTGGAATGAGATGGCCAGGGAGGTGGTGGAGTAACCAACCCTGGATGTGTTTAAGGGTCATTTGGATGTGGTGCTTTTAGGGATATGGTTTAAGGTGAATCTTGTAGAGTAGGGCTAGAGGTTGGACTTGGTGATCCTGGGATCAACCTGGATGTTTCTGTGATTCTGTAACATCTATAGTAAGAGGCTATTATTTTTTTTCCCTAAATCAAAGACATGGTAGTGTAGTGTTGGCTACTGATTCCCTGCTTCTTTGAGTAAGTGCGAATGTCTGCTTATAACACAGCAAAGACTATACAGTCTTTTTTCATGGGAAGCATTATGAAAATGTTTTAAAATGTATATCCATGTATGTACATGCAGCATGGTAAACTGACAGATACTAAGGCAGGCAAAGCACATGCCCACAGTCCTCCCCCAGGAAATGAAAACACCTTCTAACATTGCACACTGACCACTGTTACAAGGAAATGCTCAGTCTTATCCTTCATAAGGTGTATGAACTCTTATTCACAAGAAGGAAGACTTTTCCAGCAGCTCAGGAAGTCACAGTGTAGCTTTGCTTTGTGTATCAAGATTAAAATATTTACTTCTTGAATAAAGTGGGATGCAGGAAGCCCAATATAGGACTGCAATGCAAGTCCTTCCAAAAGAAGCTGGAAAGACTTCCTTCAAAGTCTATGACTATTTCCTTACAGTAGTTTTGAAGAAGGTCTGAGTGTACTGAATATGTCAGCCACAGTACCACTAGAAACCAGGACTTGTGTGACAACTTTGTTACCAGGGGACTATATTTTAAGATCCGTGTTTACTCCCTAGATTACACCAGAAACACTGACCCCTCTAGCTGACAAGCAGAAGCATACCACAACTGTTGCTTCTTTGCGCTCAGTCTGAGGCAAGAACACAGAAATTGGACTGAGTTTGGGGATGAAAACAGCAGAAAAGTGGTGCATGGTAAAGACTGCGCCAGTGTTAAAAATCTTTAACTATATCAAAGGAGGAGAAGTGATGACCTTTTGTGGCACTATCTCTTCAGTGATGTCTGGTGCAGGTGGAAGCAAAATTCATTGGAATGCTTGGATATAACTTTGCATTTTTGTTTTTGCCATATAAGATAATTTTATTACATCAAAACTTCTGTGAATATAGATCCAACTATTTTTTTATTAATGTTTCTTCGTGCCAACATGAACTTCTGGTTTACCTAAAATCAATATCCCAAATAACAGGAGATATTACTGCTCACAGTAATTACTGGAATATACACAACTTTAAACTAGCAGAGGGAAGATTTAGACTGGATGTTGGAAGGAAGTTCTTTGCAGTGAGGGTGGTGAGACACTGGCAGAGGTTGTAGTTGCTCCCTCCCTGGAGGTGTTCAAGGTCAGGTTGGACAAGGCCTTGAGTAACCTGTACTAGTGGGAGGTATCCCTGTCTGTGGCAGGGGGTTGGAACTAGATGATCCTTGAGGTCCCTTCCAGTCTTACCATTCTATGATTCTATGATTTATTTCCAACACTTGTCCTCTGTGTTGTCCCAGTTTGCGTCCTGCAGAGTATTGTACATAGGTTATTTGCAAGTCGGCTTCATGTGTGTATCTTCTAGAGTCTGAGTTGTCACTTTGCATCAAAACCAAATTTGTAAACATCTATATTTTGTTTCTCTAAGAGCATATTTGTTTTTCTAGCCTTAACTGTTTGTCCAGTGACTCCTCTGCCAGAATCCTCTAACTGCTGAATGCAGTCCAGGGGTTTAAGTCATCTTTATATTCCAATACTGACATTTATTCTTCTTTCATCAGCTTACAAATGAGAAACAAAGAGCAGAATTTGATTAAATGTGTGTGTTTGCAATACCCTCACAGCAAGACTCCTGTTATTATCAGCAGAGTGTTGGACAACAGATTTGGGGGTGCTAAGCCATGTACACCAGACTGCAATCAAACGAGATTGCCTCATATGGTCTCCAATGACTGTAACAGGGCAGAGTGTCAGATTCTAAAACCAGACCTTTATGTGCACACATGGAGTTGGAGAGATGGCAGAGAGAAAGGAGAGAACAGTGTCAAATAGCAGTACTGCTTAACCAGCTTTTCAAGATAAACATGATGAAAACTGTATCAGCTCTGCAGCTGGTGCAAATGAATGCTCTTGCACTGGATTTCTTTTTTAGAGCGTTTCAGTTCACACTGCACCAAGCAATAGTTTTAAGGGAACACCTACACCTATAAGCATTTGAACAAAGGCAAGAGAGTAAGAGGGAGAGTAAGAGCGGAAAACATCTTAACTGTCTCACTCCTTGACACACAAACCCTCTTATTTTTGTTACAGAACAACATTGTTCTGTACAACATTTGTGTTGTGCAAGATGTGATGCTGTAATGAATTTTAATTAGTGTTTATGGTGCCCATCCAAGTTTCTACAAGAGCGAGGAGCGGTATATTTTTTCTTTCTTAGTTTTAATTATAGAGATAGTAAATATGTGATTATGCTATCAATGCAGTGAAAAATGGAAGCCATCCCCAGTATGAATAATTTACTCAGTCTGCACAGAAATTACAGGATTTTCAAACAAAAAGTAATTATATTCTTTTCTTTTTCCTCTTCATTACTTTGTTGTAATTTTAGGGATATGACTAAGTTATTAATACAGTGCAGTAAGCTGAAATTAATGCACAGTGAACCTAAACACTTTTCTGAAATAGCAATTCTGGTATGTAAAGGATGTGTTGACTTTGTTGTTCTGTAGCAACCTGCCTATGATTTATCTTTCAGAGACAGATATAACTGCTGCCCGATACATGCAAAAATCCAGAAGTCAAGGCTGTAATTGTGTGCTAATAAGTTTAATTGTTCCTATTGGAAAATCTCTTTGAATACATAATATGAAGTGATAGATCAATGATAAACCTGTTTATAGTGATTCAGGGGTTTTAATAGAGTAATTCAGAACTCAGTAGAACATTTAAACATAGCAGATCTCCATTTAAAGTTAAATATCTCTGTACTTGGATTCTGCAACTGCTTTCAAAACTCAAAAGTTTCCTGAAGCTGTCTGAAAGTTCAGTATATGTGCAATGAGAAAATCCAGTTTTAAAAATGGGAAGAAAGCAGTATGGACTGCAACTTGTATTTTTTACTTCTTTTTAAACAGCCCAAGATTTTGGGAAAGGGCAGGGTGCAAGAGGTATCAAATTCTCCAGTGATTAAATCATTTTAAGACAGAAAAGGTTAAGAGGATGTTGGTTTTTGAGAAAACAGTGGGTAGAAAGGCGCATAGCTCTATTTGACTTAACAAAACTCTAAATAAAAAGTAACTACTTTAAAATTAATGTATTGGGAATGAAAAAAAAAAAATCTAGAAGGCAACCTGGTCAACTTTGGCTCTGAATAAAATTTCAGCTATACTGGAGCAATAATCTAAAATGAGTAACAAAAAAAAAAAAGAGTTGATCCCAAAAAATTCTCATAATGCTGTTATTTTGAATCAATGTACATGAAAATTCTTCCTCTGAAGTACTAAATCACATCTTTGCTGGCATGCAGTGGAAAAAAATTGCATGAAGACAAGCAGGGTACAATATTATATTCAACTGCTTTCATAAATACAAAGAATACAGGAAGAACCAGGAAGAACTGCACAGAGACAATGTGAGGCTGAATGAATGGAGATGATTTAGAAGAGATAAGAGGAGGATGTATAAAATGGAGTGATTAAATGATAGGTCAGACAGTACAGATAAAATTCTCTGCAATTATTTTGCCGAATCCTTAAATATTAGAATATAATTATACATTGTAAAACTACAAAAGCACGTTCAATTTAACCACTGTGTTCTCTACAAGTTGTTCACACATAATAATACTAAGCACATAAATTCACTAAAAATGCAATCACAGAATGGTAAAGTTGGAAGTGACCTCAAAGATCATCTAGTTCCAACCCCTGCCATAGGCAGGGACACCTCCCACTAGAACAGGTCACTCAAGGCCTCGTCCAAGCTGGCCTTGAACACCTCCAGGGAGGGAGCAGCCACAGCCTCCCTGGGCAACCTGTGCCAGTGTCTCATCACCCTCACGGCAAACAACTTCCTCCTAACATCCAGTCTAAATCTTCCCTCTGCCAGTTCCCATTGCAAGACCCTGTCAATAGTCCCTCCCCAGCCTTCCTGTAGGCCCCCTTCAGATACTGAATCTCACTGGAGAGAAAAGAATTCCCACAACTGCATTATAGACATACAAACAGACGTGTTCCAGATACTAATACTTGTAGCTACATGTTGTGATTGTCTCACTATAATTCCTTTAGTTCTACCACTTTTAAGACTTAAAAAAAAAAAAAAAAAAACCAAAACCCTTTCTTCACAAGGTTTGTACTTTGTTAAACCTATGGCATCCTACAAAAACACTCTGGATGAACTAACAACTGCAGCTGCAGTTGAACACGCAGAATTTACCTCCATCAAGATGTGCTCTAGAGACAGCCCTTCCATGTTGTTTTATTATTTCCTTTGCCAATTACAGAGTGATCATTATTATGAAATTATAGTGCCCAAAAAGAAATGGAGTATACCTACTGTAACTCCATCAAAGCATCTATTTTCTTGCTAATTAGCAGAAAAATGATGGAATAAGCTACCACTTTATATGCATTTCTCCTACTTTCCTTCTCTATCTATACCACACTTACTCACTTTGATAGACATCACTGCCATTTTTAGACCTGCAGCATTCATTTCTTTCAGAATTACATTTTCTTAGTAACTACTGTGCTGAGGAGAGGGGTTTGTGTCGTCATTTCTTCATTGTTAACCAAATACAAATATATGTGCTGGAACATGTCCAGAGAAGGGCCATGAAGACAATCAGAGGGCTGGAGTAACTCTCCCATGAAGAGACTGAGGGAGTTGGGGCTGTTTAGTCTGAAGAGAAGGCAGCTCCAAGGTGTGGCCTTTCAGTATCCTAAGGGGGCTACGAGAAAGCTGGGGAGGGAGTTTCTAGGATGTCAGGTAGTGATAGGACTGGGGGGGATGGAACAAACCTAGAAATGGTAGATTCAGACTGGATGTTAGGAAGAAGTTCCTCATCATGAGGGTAGTGAGACCCTGGAGCATACCCAGGGAAGTGGTGGAAGCCCTATCCCTGGAGGTGTTGAAGGCTGGATGAGGCTCTGGCCAGCCTGATCTAATGTGAAGTGTCCCTGCCCACAGCAGAGAGGTTGGAACTAGATGATCTTTGTGGTCCCTTCCAACCTTGACTGAATCTATGACTCTATGAATACACTGATTCTTTTTCTAGATGATGTTCTTTCATACAGAAATGTGCTTTCTCTTTTCCTTACTATTGCATACAATAGTTCCAATCAGACATACACAGTCTCACTTGTAGCCTCTCATGAAAGGAATAAAGAACAAGGGATAGAACTCCTGGTATAGATTGAAAAACAGGAAAAAACATACCTATGGATTCTATCAAGATACTCAAACATATATGGAAAAAATACGCTGTAAAAAACATTTTCCCTTCATATAAAATCTTGATGAGGTCTAATTCACATTTTTTAAAAATCACTTTCAGAAACGGGCAAGATTTGACCTTTTCAGTTTGACTACCTTTGGAATGGATACTGAACCTGCTGTCAGTACTACCTTTCTACAGGTCTTTCTCCAGTTTGAAAAGAGAGAAAAAAAGCAATTATCTTGGCAAAAAGGATGCCCAGAGGGCTGCAGCAGCTCAGCTATGAGGGCAGGCTACAAGAGTAGAGGCTCTGCAGCCTGGAGAAGAGAAGGCTTCCAGGAGACCTTGGAGTAGCCTTCCATCTGAAGGGGGTTACAGAAGGGCTGGGGAGGGACTATTGATAAGGTCTTGTAATGACAGGATGAGGAGTAATGGGTTTAAACTTGGAGAAGGGAGATGTAAACTGGATGTTAGGAGGAAGTTGTTTGCAGTGAGGGTGGTGAGGCACTGGCACAGGTTGCCCAGGGAGGTTGTGGTTGCTCCCTCCCTGGAGGTGTTCAAGGTCAGGTTGGATGAGGCCTTGAATGACCTGTTCTAGTGGGAGGTGTCCCTGCCTATGGTCGGGGGGTTGGAACTGGATGATCTTTGAGGTCTCTTCCAACCTAAGACATCCTATGATTCTATGACATCAGCACTGTTATTTATCACATTTATTCTTATGCTATTAATGGTTTGATTTTTTTCTTTACTGAAGATGAGATGAAGCATTTGAATTCAAAGCTGAATGTGAGAATCTTTTCACAGAGCTCAGAGGCATTAAGCTTAACGCACTGCTTACATAATTTTGTTATCACTATTAATTTCCAAACTATTTATTGAGATGAAACAGCATACTTGTATTTATGGATTAAAATTATGAATGCAATAAATACTGTAGATAATACCAAAAAGAAAAAAAGAAAAACCACACACAAAAAAACCCCAAACAGTAGAAAACAAAAATATCTGACACGTTAGAAAGTGTAGTGCAAAATTATTTCTGCTTAGGGTTATAAACAAGATTTGTAGAAGCATTCCACCAGAATAAGAAAAATGTGACTTTTACTCAGGTAAGGAAAATCATACAGTAGCATAATTCCATCACTTTAAGATTGGTAGAGACTTTTTGTTTTTAGCAGCCTGACTCCTCTGAAAATATCCAGTCTTTATTTATACGGAAGGTGATTTCTGGTTTGCTTTTTTTCCTGTAAAGCCATAAGGGGTTAACACCATCAAGCACTTGCATTTTTTTTTCCAGGGAATTTTCAAAGTCTACAGAAGAATAATGATAATAATGATAAAATAACAATAAGTAATAAAAATGAATCACTAAATAAAGAAACAAAAATAATACAGCTGTGAAAACTATTAAATAATATAATGAAAACAAATATTGAATAAAAAAGTGGTGGTGGTGGTGGTGGTAACAGTGGTGGTGGTGGTGGTAACAGTGGTGATACCATGACCTGATGGCTATGATTTGAAAGAACCTACACTTTCCTCCCAAACGAGAAACTCCAAACAAGTACTCAGTTGCTTAAATTGCAAAGTGTAACTGCTGTGATGCATGGGTTAAGCATCAGCTGTTCCATGAAATTTGGAATAACGAATTGACCTGAGCAACTGAAACACTCCATCTGCTGGCTCTCAGATGCATTGCAAAAATGCAATACCAGATGAATTCCTGGTGAAGTGGTTTCAGGTCTCCTTCAGCCCTCAAACTGAGCAATAGTATCAGTAATGTTTTTCACAGCTCACAGGCACGCTCTGAGGTGTCACCAATAACTTGTCTCATGTGATCACATATTAACCAAAAAAAAAATCTAATTATCCTTAACTGGGTAATTTGCTAATCTTTCATATGTCTCTGGAAATAGAGAAATGCACAAATTTTAGTCACATGAAAAAGTTGTCAAGGTCAAAATGCCAGAATTATTTTTAGTTCCCCTTCTGCCCTGTTTCTATCACAGTATCTTTCCCCATCAGGACTTCAGAAGGTCTTATGGCATTAAAACTGCAACACCCATTATGAATTACAAAATATTTCAGCACAGTTCTGTTCCCTAGAGTCTTCTCCTGGTGAAGGCCCTCACCTCATTCTCTGTTTTACCTGCTAATAATAAATAACTGTTATTGAATGACCTCATACTCATCTCTGGGAAAAAAAAAAAAACCACAACATATAGATGGCAATAAGGAGCTGCATTGGTCAGTCGACCAAGAATATACATTAAAAGTCAGGATATCTCCTAAGTTTCCATGTGCAGATTCTATTTTTGAGGTCCAGGCAAGTGCAGAGGGCTAACTGATGTCATGTAGTGAGGGACAAAAGAGAAAGAGCACTTCAGAGATAAGGAGCAGCTAAGTAACAGAGAAAGATCCTGCACCTGTGCAGCTGCAAGTATCAGTATCTATAAACTCAATCCCCACATCCAGGTAATTGAAGATACTGAACAAAACTGGACCCAGTACTGATCCCTCAGGAACACCACTGGGCACAAGCTTCCAGCTGGATTCTGCAGGGTTGATCACAGCTCTCTGAACTCTGTTGTTGAGCCAGTTACCAGTGCACCTAACGGTCCAGTCATCTAACCCATTTTTCTTGAATTTACCTATGAAGATGTTAAGAAAGGTACAAACAGAGAGCTCTAACTAGAAGGAAGGATTAGACAGATAAAAACACTAAGCACAAAGGAAAATATTTATGAGTAGAAGAACTTAGTAGTAGGGGAACCAGAGAATTCTTTAAGATTTACTTTCAGTTCCTTTCTTCCACATTTTATGCAATATTGTGACCCTATTGTGACTCAATATCAGACTTTGAGAAATGGAACAATCATACATGATCTTCCTTGCAGGATCACGTATTTAAATTGTGAGTTCCCCAAAGCACAGGTTATGGCTTTCACTTCCTGCTACTATTTGGAAAAAAAGTATTAAAGTCAAATATTAAAGACCACTGCTGCTAAACCATCTGATGCTAGGAAAGGACATAATGACAACTAAAAAAATCCAAGTCCAAAAACATTTATGCAACTTAGTTTTTAGAGATCAATTTTTGCGGGCTCAACTTTAATATTGAAAATTCAACAGGCTTCAAAACCATCATTAAAAGATTAAGAATTCTTATTTTTTACTTGAGAAGAACCAAGGTGTGAATTTATTCACCATCAAATATATCTTGAGAGTTTTGGGGTTTTTTCAGTCTGAAAAGATTCCTGTATTGGACATTAAAGATATCATACAGTAGATCCTTTGGGACAACCTACTGTCACATAAAGGAAGTTCCTTGTTATAGGATTTAATTCTCTTCTGTTGCAATGTTTCAACAAAGATCAATTGTTCAGCTTTACCAAACATTTTTATACTTAAATATAGCTAAGTTTAATATTTAATGCCACAGGTGAAGAGAAACTGTACTCTAAAATGTTAAGCAAGAGAAATTATTTAATAATGTTATTTTAGTTCATTCAATGGATTTTCTGAAAGCTACATTCCAAATCCCTTTCCAAAATGGAAGCAGATTCTGAAATCAGTGTTTATGCCAAAACAATTTATGAATGGCAATGCTCATGTATTTGGCAGAATGCCCCTCTCTTAATTAGATCATTATGTGTGCTATTTAACACAGTTCTTTAAGAACATATAACAACATTATGTGGATAAGACTATTACTAATGTATTGAACTCCATTTATTCAGCAGCCTCATTTCATGCAAGCACCTAAGGCATCCTGGACTTTGCTTATCTGTGTAAGCATGCCTTGGAGTCTTTGTGTCTTGGGGTACTTCTAGCACTTGGCACTATTTTTCATCACAGGCATGGAAATGAATTTTCTCATCTAGGGATATGAGGAAGCCTAACTGTGTCTGCTCAGCAGCAGTTCAAACCCAGACATTTTCAACCACTGAAACACCACTCCCAGTTGAGGCACACATTGTCTTGCAAGGATCATGACAAATTGGCCAGCTCTTTGTAAGCAAAGCCCAGATGAACATTCAGAATCAGTATTTGATTGTATACTGTGATAAAACTATGAAAATGACAAAAGCAATGCCTGTATGCAAAATGGTAGAGACGATTCTGCTATGGAAATAAAATGTATGTGCCTAAGATAAACTAACTCCTCTGCAAGTATCTAGTTACCAAAACCAGGACTTCAACAAAAAATATCCATGCCAGATTAGGTAAGCCAGTTTACAGGAGAAGAATTTAAATACACAGTCTTAAAATCCAAAAGTCACTGCAAAAGATGCACTCGGTCATCTAATTTTTCACATTACTTAGCACTACATAACCTTTTGCAAGTGCATGCAAGCTCAGAAGTGTGTATTGGTGGCCTGCAATGGAGATGGAAGTCTCACTACTCCCAAAAACTCACCTTCTGAAACCTTGAGTAGATTATTGACAAACATGCACCTACTTCTACCTTGAAAGTTTGTTTTAAGCCACTTATGTGGCATCATTAAGGACTCTGGATCACAGGAAACTTGTGTGGATTTTAGGTACCTAAATCCAGGCTTCTGATCCTGAAAAGTGTTGCTCAGCTTAATACAGGAGGCATCTACATTCCATTGAGAAATTAATTTCTCACTTCAAGCTCTTTAGAGGCCTAAAAAAAAGCAATGTTATTCTGTGATGATTTCCAATGGAAATAGAATGTGAGCTTGTCCTAATTATTTCTCTGGAGCCATATTTGTTTTTTGTTTATATCTGGGAAAAAATTTGTCACAAAGCTTTGTTGCTTAATGTTGTCAAAGGGTTTTATAATCTTCCAAAGGCACAGCTAAAGAAGTGTGAAATGTTACTGGGATTCACATGTTTTCTTTGAAAAAAAAAAAATTAAAGTCCTCTGTAAAGTCACACTTCTACTTTGTAGAAGTCTACTTTGCAAAGCAGAAACCTACTTTGTAAAGTAAGATATTGAAATTAAAGTGTTAGAAATCATAATCAGATAACCTTGACATTAAAACATTAGAAATCTCAATCAGACTTGGTCCTCACTTAGGAACTAGTGTTACTTAGCCCAGCTGCAGATTTTTCATTGTCACCTTGAGCTGCCAATCCTCCTGACTTCCAACTTTATTCTTTGCAGCATAGTATCATGCACCTCTTACAATGCACAATGAATCATTGATGCAGAAAAACACAAATGATAGTCATCACTGAAAAAAATTGTAGCACAGTGTAGTCAATGAAAAGTACATTATGTTGTCCTTTCATAGTTTTCTCATAGCTAGCTTTATTCTCTGTGCAAAGAAGAAAAATCATTCATTAAAAAGTATTAATTTTTGTGTTCAGAATCTACTGAGACAAGGAGGGTTGAAGAGCAGGGAATGCTTATTCAGTGCTGTTTGGAGAAAATTTTAATTCTTTTCAACTGAAAAAGTGAAAGAATACAAGATATCTTGAGTTGCAATTCCTCAGATACTTCCTCTGCTGTCCTGGGAGTCTGACAGTCAGCAGAGACGAGATGCTTCTTGCATCCGTTGCTATGCAACCTCTGAGGCATCCCACGAGCTCAAATGTCTCTGTCCTATACTTCATGCACAAAATGGAGAGAACTGTCAGCTTAAAGGGTTCTAATACTTTCAGCTTACTATTCAGTTGAGAGATGATGTGTAGAAAGATCTAGAATAAACGAAAACTAAAGGAAGACTAAACGAAAACGTCAAACTGGGCAACATGATCTTGAAAATAATCTCTATCAATAGCTAAATATTTTATTCAGAGTCCTCTTGAATTATTCGTACTTTTAGTCTTGTAACAAGATGAGGGTGGGAATATCTTTTCTGAACTTCCTATAAATACCTACATTTCCAATAATATTCCAAGTTGGAAGAGAACAACTGAGCTGAAATTAGGAACATCAGAGCAAGAATAAGATGAGGAAAAGGAAAAGAGGAACTTTTACTTCGTTCTCCTGCACCCTGATCTCTCTTCTATTGATTGTTACATTCATCATTAAAGTAGAAACAAAATATTTTTCTGTTAAAAAAATATTGCCGAATTATGAACAAAAAGGTTTTTTTGTTGGTTTGTTGTGGGGTTGGGTTGGTTGGTTTTTCTTTCCATTATGCCTGGGTTGCAGTGCTAACCTTTATTTCTACTTCTCTCGGTGTTCTTTTTACAGACAAATTTGCAAGCAGCTTAACATTGTAGCAATATATGCAGTTTCTCATTTCCTTCAGTTTACCTGCATTCCTAATGATAAAGTAAGTGCTTGGATGTAGTAAAACCTGCCTGGCACAAACTATTTTACAGGAAATGATGATACCATCTATATTTTATCAGGAAATAGCACCTAAGTTAGTAACTCTATGTGTAGTTAAACCTGAGTACTTCATGGCAGCATAACTCATAGGAGAAAACATTGTTTTATTATGTCCTAATTAAAGGCACAAAACTTACCCAAAAAAAATCCAAAATTAACTTCAGATGCACCACATTAGCATACACAAAAAAGGGCACCATTTAACTCTGAGAGGCCCTACTTATGACAACATACGAGATTAAACCCCAAATGTAGCAGTCTGTATAATCACTTATTTTGTGATATCTGCCAACACAATCTGCTTTGATATTTTCCTTCATTAAATATATATATATATATGCTGAAATATTCCACTCAGTCTGTGCACTGAACCCAGTCAGAAGTAAATTCTTAGAATCATTTCAGTTGGACAAGACCTTCAAGATCAAGTCAAACCATTATCTAACTTTGCCAAGTCTGGTGCTAAGCCATGTCTCTTAGCATCACATCTCTGCATCATTTAGATGCCTCCAAGGATGGTGATTAAAGCACTTCCTTGAGCAGGCTACTCCAGTGTTTGATAACCCCTTCTGTGACAAAGTTTCTTACAGTTTCTAACCTAAAACTCCCCTAGTGCAATTTGGGGCCATTTCCTCTTATCCTATCACTTGCTAGTAAGGAGTAGAGATCCAATCTGCCCAGATCCCTCTGCAGAGTCTTCCTACCTTCAATAAGATCAATGCTGCCACCCAATGTGGTGTCATCTACAAACTCACTGAGAGTACACTCAATTACCTCATCCAGATCATTGATAAAGATATTAAACAGAACAGGCCCCAGTACTGAGACCTGGGGAACATCACTTGGAAGCAGTTGCCAGCTGGATTGAATTCCATTCACCACCACTCCTGGGAGAACACCTATTCATCCAGGTTTTCACTCAGTGAAATGTCCACCCATTCAAGCCATGAGTAGCTAGTTTCTCCAGGAGGATGTTGTAGGAGATGGTGCCAAATGCTTTACTCAAGTCTAGGTATGCAACATCCACAGCCTTTCCCTCCTGCACTAAGCAGGTCATTTGGTCATAGAAAGAGATCAGGTTCACAGAACAGGACTTGCCCTTCATGATCCTATGCCAAATCACCTGTTTGCCTTGCACATGCTGCATAATAGCAGTAACGATGAGCTGTTCCACGACCTTCCCTATCACCAAGGTCATCTTAACAGACCATTTCAATCCCAGATTTACTATATAGTTGCTGAATTCACTTCAATTTTAATCCATAAAGGCTCATAAAGTTCTTAAAGACTTTATAAGCAACATCTGTGCTAACAGATAAGTAAACAGACATGGATCTGACATGATAAATAAGAAAGGAAATGGAAGTTGAAGGAAAGGCATTCATCATCAATGAGTGGAATTAAAGATACTGCTCTATATGGTATTTATTCCCAAGTGACTGCTCTAATTTCCCCTGTACATGGTTAATTTACACAACTAAAATACTGGACACATTCACATTTTCAGAATGTGATCATGTGAAATAGAATTCTAGGAAGATATTTGTCCCACATTCCCATTAAATGAAGAAGAATAACCTATGAGGTGCAGCTGAACCGTGCTAATCTTTTTTGCAGATACTGTATCTTTCTGAATACTCATTTTCCTGTACCTTATAACAGATAACTGCATTAAGCTGACATTCAGGTTAATTCATTCTATTCTTTCCCATATATCTTTCTTAAGTCTTAAGTTTGTATAGTGAGTTACAGCATTTTAAAAGAGGATTTACAGAGTATTAATTTTTTACATTAATTTTCCTCCCAGTTTGGTGTCATCTAGAAACATGGCGAGAGCGCACTCCCCACAACCTTCTCTCAGTCACTGATAAAGATGCTGGCTTATTAGCCAGTCCCTGAATCCTTCACTTGCCCCTAGGCTCCACACAGAGTGTAATTCAGTAATCACTAACCAGTTTGCTTCCCCACTTTGATTCTATTAGAACAAAGACTTACTATCAAGTTACTTATAAACACAGAAAAATGTTTTTGTTCCTCCAGAAATAAGATACAGATGGTCTAACCAAAACATTTCACATCCCAAAACCACCAAGCAATAAAGCATTTGTTGTAAGCATTTACAAGGCCTTGTAATGACAAGACAAGGGGCAATGGGTTTGAACTGGAAGAGGGGAGATCGAAACTGGATGTTAGGAGGAAGTTCTTTGCAGTGAGGGTGAGGCACTGGCACAGGTTGCCCAGGGAGATTGTGTCTACTCCCTCCCTGGAGGTGTTCAAGGCCAGGCTGGAGGAGTCCTTGAGTAACATGCTCTAGTGGGAGGTGTCCCTGCCTATGGCAGGGGGTTGGAACTAGATGATCCTTGAGGTCCCTTCCAACCTTACCATTCTATGATTCTAGGATTTACTTTGCTTTATACAGGCACTGGCTTAAAAATGTATCCTTAGTAAGTCACTGGGTGAAACAGAGAAATAGAGAAGAGCTGAGTTTCAGTTGTCTTTGTTGTAAGTGGTCCCAATTCCAACCATACTTGTCTTAACTCCAGTTCTCATTTTCCTACCTTGATTTCTAGACAAATTGGTGACACACAGATTCAGACATATTTTGGGAATCAAGACTGGAGTTCCAGAACATTTAAATTAAGAAGTAAAGATTTAATTGCTAGTTCTAAGCATTTGAACTGCACACACAATCTCCAAAGAGTAGCACAAGTACTTAAATAAAAGATACAACTTTTCATCCCTATGCTTAATGGAACATTCAAGGGGGCAATTAACACCACACTCACGGACAGATTTTACAAGGCAATCATTTCACAAATTCTTTATAAATATATATAATTCACACCTTCACTTTCTTCACAACCATTACTTAGAACTTTCCAAAAAGCAGTGCTAATATTGCACAAGTTTAGAATGTCAGTGTTTGAGAGGTTCTTGTTCAAAGGAATAAGTTTATATATGTTCTGAATGTCAATTATTATTCCTAACACCAGTTTATGTTTGTGTTTGATGTTACTCTAGGCATTTAGGTCTGAAGGCTTTCAATTGAGTCAATGTTATATGATAATAAAAAAAAAATCTCTATTATAAAAATATTAGTGAAAGAAAAATATGCCAATTTTAGTAATGTATGAGAAAAAAATGAAGCCTTTAAACAGGTCACAATAACACATGTATGAAAACATATATTCAAATATGCATCTGTCTTGAATGTAAATGTGCAGATTTGAGCAGCTGCATATTCTTATGACCTGCCTCCCTAATCCACCTCATTTTCTTCTCTGCTGTCAAATTAGACAGTTAAATGCTACATACTTAGCCATACTCTTCCTCTTTGTTGGGATTATATTTGCTGAATTGAAGCAGTGCAGATTTAGGTAGATGAAACTCAGCTTTCACTCAGTTACCCACATTGTTCAATATATAAAATGGAACACATACATGTGCACATAGATTCCTTACTTAAACTTTGAGGCTTAGCCACCCCCAAATCACTACTATAGCTATTGTTCAGAACACACAGAATAAAGAGCTGCATGCATAAGAATTCTTTCTCTTCTCACTCATTCTCATGGTAATTTCCATCTTTGTATAAAGGAGGGAGAAAACCTCAAGTCAGCGATATCCACACAATTTAAAACATGAATCATTAAAATGGCTAAGAGTTTCACTCAGCCTTGGATATGTAGGTAATAGCATTTTCTTCTGGAGTTTCCCTGTTTCTTCAGAATTCATTGAAAAGCCTTTTGTGCTGGTTTGAGGCTAATTGGAATATTTTACTGAGAGAAATTAAATCCTTAGCTGTGAAAACAAAGAAAACCAAAACAACAGCAACCTCTATCACCCATTCCTCTGCTGAGAAATGCAACTGGTCAACATATAGCTAAGACACTCACTTCTCAGCTCTCACTACTTCTCTCCGGCAGTCTGTGTGGTTGCTTCTCCCTTAACTCTAATCTGACCTAACCCTTCCCACCCNCAACTTTCTTGGCTTTTTTGACATCTCACCTCAGATCTCTCCAGATTTATCACATGAGATCTGAAGGAAGTGGGGGAGGTTGTTGTGGTAGGCATAAGCAAGCCAAAACAGGCTTATACATGTCCTGGCTTGCCCAGACATGTTTTTCTGCTCTCTCTTCTTCTGTTTTGGGGAGAGGCAACTGCAGGAAAGAGGACAAAGAACCTGGAAACACTGAGTCTAAGGACTCTGGCCTGACCACAAGTTGTTTGCATCTTGTGTTAAACCAGATACACATGCTCAGCTTGTGCAAGCTTTGTGCAAGGCCTGTGTTCTGCCTTTAGAAGGGTAAAGTAAACCAGTGGTTTCACCTAATAGGGTCAAGCTTGGCCAACTGCCATTCTGGTTGACTCTTCTGTGTCTGAAGGCCCATTAGTCTCGGGTTGTATTGATAGAAAGAGACGAGCAGGTGACACAACCTGCTCTGCCACTGTATCCATGAACTGACCTTGTATCTGTGCTTGCTGCTTGTTAGTGCCTTACTGAATCCTGAACTGCCTGGAAACTCCACTACTTCAAGTTTACCAGGAACAGGCTCTAAATACTTCCATGCAATCAGCCTGCATAGCCAGCATGACGTAGTGCTGAGACCACACATCACAAGACACCCTGCCTGCACCTAAAAGCCTCCTGCCAAGATGGGAAGTCCTGGAGGTACACAGATCATCCAGAGGAGGTCAGGACCAGGTCAGAGATTGTCCAACTCCTTTCCCCAGCAGCCTGAAAAGAATCAGAAGTCTCAGCAGATGACAAGACTTTAACAGAACTCCCTGAAAGTGTTTGGGTACTGTCTGAAGCTGTAGCCAGCCCTGACAGTTGAGAGATAATTTTGTGAGTAAATACTTAAAGCCTCTTGTAAGTCACCATTGCCTTCTGCCATAAGCAGAACAGAGCTCCTTGAATCCATCTAGTGGGCAAGTGGAGTACTGACCACAATTGGTACACTAACCCTAGCAACCTTCCCATCCAGCTCAACTAATGCTATATTATTACTAGTTATTTCTACATCCCATGTTGTTATTATGCAAGAAGTTTCCATGAATATGCAAAGAACCAATTATTATGAAAATTGGTGGTCAGGGTGGCAAGAGTTTTGAATATTATTAAACCATATTAATCTTTGAAAAATCATATCCTGCACCAATTAATTACTCCAAAACAGAGGTTTGGGTCAGGAACGCCCCTGGGGACTGATGTCTAGGAGGAGTATTCCATTTCTGTATTACCTTTAATTTGTATAAATACTGTAAATATTTGTGGTATATTGTAAATATCTGCTTGTATATTGCTCTAAGCTGTGAACATAAAGCTTCATCCCTTAACTTCCAGACAGCTGAGTCTAGTCTGGTTGATTTCATTGAGTATGTGGGGTGGGTAACTCAAACCATCACACCCTTAAAAATTTAGTAACCCAAACTCCATTATTCTTCTTTTATTCAGAGTCTGAGTTTCAGGAATTGCTTCAGAAAAATAATCCTGATAAGGTTGTTTCTCAGGCAACCGTTTGTTTCCTGCCTGCACAATGTTTGTTCTCCAGCCTGTTCTGAGTTAGTCAAGTTTCCAAGGAAGCTCTCACAGCCAAGCATTTTAAAAACACTGGAAATTCAGAGAATTTGGTCTTGTCAGGTAGACTCTCACCGGTTGTAGACGTGGACTTCAACACCTATCGCATCTAACTACTTGGAAAAAAACTAACAACCTCATGTTGAAGGACAACAGCAACTTGGAGTTTCACAAAATAAAAAATGGATAACCTCAACTTTCTGAACATTGAAAAAATTCTCAGACAAGAGTACGACTACAAGAGAGGATATGAAAACACTACATAGTTGTGAGAGCTAGGGCTGCTTAGTTGGAAAAAGGAGTCTGAGGGGAAACCTCATGGCTGTCTACAGCTACCTGAAAGATGTTTTGGAGAGGTTGGTGCTGGTCTCAAAGGTAATTAGCAATAGAACAAAAGAGAATGGCCTCAAGCTGCAACAAGGTAGGTTTAAGGCTGGATATTAGGAAAAAAGTTTCCCAGCAAGAGTGGTCAGGAATTGCTATGCACTGCCCAGGGTGGTGGAGTCACCAACTCTAGATGTGTTTAAGGGTCATTTGGATGCAGCGCTCAGGGATCTGATTTAGGGTGAACTTTGTAGAGTAGGGTTATAGGCTGGACTTTGTGATCCCAAGAGTCTTTTCTGACCTGAATCTTTCTGTAATAGTTACATAGGAATGCAGAGCAGTGCTGTTGAATAGTCTTCACACAGAAACATTAGACATTACTAAAGTAACTGTTTCATTATGGAGCCACTTGCAGGTACAAATATATCTAATGAGGTATCTGATCTGCGATATCATTTACTGATATGTGGCAAGAGTAGTTCACATTTTTTCCTACTCTTCCTTTACTCACTTCAACTGTACTTGTGAATAGAGAACTGATGCAAAAAATGCAGGAAAGTTAAAACTATCTTCACTGAAATGAAAGAGGAAAATTTTAAGCAACAATCAGTGACCGCAGGGCATACTCCAGTCTTTTGTTGTCTCAAAGCAGGAATGAATGTCTATCAGGAAGATATGCCTAAGACAAACACCACATTGTCTTTATGTGAAATGATAATCAAATAGTCTTAAGATTCTATTATGTGAGAAAAACTACATTATTGAATTGTAACTCTGGCCTTCAAAGCAGCCTAATTCTGACCGTTTCATTGTAATTCCTAAATCAAATAGCAGTATAGACACTGACAACAGTAAGTCAACAGTTTTGCTTTCATAGAATATTTAAAAATAAATCACATAATGATCTCAAATCAGTAATCTGAGTCAGATGTGTAGCTATTAAACCCTGGAGTGCTCCAAATTTAAGAGTATCTTATTAGGACTTCAAAAAATTAAAAATGAAGCAGCAGCTACAGAAAATCCATGTCTTCACTGCCAAATGCTGAAAGATGTTGTGACATATCAAGCTTCTAGTTCTTTAGAGAAAGAGCTAAGAGTTCAGTAAACATATTCTACCATCTGCTTGGGATTCCATAAATTAAAGATGTCTGGGTATTTTTAACTGCATTCATACAGACTTGGATATCTTTTCTCTGTTTTGCATCTGTTATCTCTGTGGCATAAAACTAACAGGAAGTCAGAACAAGATGGAACATGGTTTTACTTCTAGATTGTGAGTGTGCAAAAAGATTTACCCACAACTCTGCTGAACATTTATTTACTACAAGGTGTTTACTATTCCTTTCTCATCTATTATCCTTCCATATGTTGACAAATTCCAGGACCATTTGCAGGAAACAAATGTGCAATGAAACCAATCTTGACAATCTTTCCCTCAGAAAACCCAAGTGACTGGGGTACAGTTTTTAAACACATGACAGAATAAAATGATAGTGATCATTCACTATTAGATTTCTTTTGTCATTTCACTACATTAAGAAGTACAATTTTTATTTTCTAAATGCTTTTCTGAAAGACTGCAGGAACCAGGTAATTTTGACTACAGTTACTAATAACTTTCAAGAAGAAAGTAGTAAAATAAGGGCCACACATGGAAAGTAACAGCATGGGAAGAGTTCCCATTAGAGTTCTTAAACAGATCTGCAGTAGAAATAAAGGAAAGCTTCAACTGTGTTCTATTTTATAGTTGATGGTTGGTGTCAGCCATAAATACTGGGCCTTTTTATGCAATACAGAAAGAATTGCTATACAGTGGATGTATTTTCTACAGCACCATCTTCTCATTGAAGAGTACTTCTGAAATAATCCTCTCATACAATCCTCAGAAAATAATGAATCATGGACTAGACGGATAGCGAGGTGATTTGCAACTATCTGAATAGCTTGATAGAGCAAGCAATGATCAGTGGCATGAAGTTCAGCTGGAAGTCAGTGTCTGGGAATGCACCATAGGTCACTACTGGCTCCAGTCTTCTTTAACATATTCATTATAATCCAGGTGATGTGTAGAATACACTCAGCATATTTGCTGATGACACAACTGGGAGGAGAGGCTGACATACCAGAGGATCATGCTGACATCTGGAAGGACCTCCACAGGCTGAAGAAGTGAGCCAACAGGAAAATCATGAAGTTCAACAGAAGGAACTACAAAGTCCAGGTATTTGGAAAAACCCACTCATCAGTACATGCTAGAAACCAGTCAGGTAGGAAGCAGCTTGGTAAAAAGGACCCTGAGGTCTTGGTGAACAGAAAATTGAACATGAGCCAATGATGGGCACTCATTCAAGGCCAAATGGTCTCCTGGGCATCATTAGGAGGGCAACCAGCAGTATGCAGTGATCACTTCTCTCAAATGAGTAGCAGTGTGGGGTAACAACTAGCTACTGGCCATTTCTGGGCTTCCCAGTGCAAGAGACATTAACAGAGTAGAGGCAGTCCTACAAAGAGCCATGAAGATAATTATAGGACTCAAGTGACCCTCCCATAAGCAAACTCCCAGGCCTTTCAGTCTTTTTATGCCTGGACAAGGCTCAGGAGAAAACTTATCAATGTACTTAAATACCTGAAAGGAGGATGGAGGACACTGGTGTTCAGTGGCAGGACAAGAGACAACAGGCACAAACAAAAACACAGGTTATACCTGAATACGAAGAAACACTCTTTAATGGAAGAAAGATTGAGCAGTGGAGACTATGGAATCTCCATCCTTGGCTACATTCAAAAGCTCCCTAGATGTAATCCTGAGAAATCTATTCTGGATGACCCCACTTGAGCAAGGGAGTTGGAGAAGATGTGCTCCAAAGATCTCCTCCAACCTCCATCATTCTGTATTTCAGTGTTTGCATGAAAAGATACAGTATGAACCATATAATTTATGCCAACTAATGTCACCCAAATTACCTATTTCACTAAAATTTTGCATGGATTGGGGGTAACTGAAAATTTTTCTAACACTATCTGCTGTATGATCAGAGATTCATCATCACATTATATTTCATATCTGACTTGGCAAGCATTCAATCTGAAGAGGTTGGAAAGGCATGCCAAACAAAGCATAACAAAGTGTGAAACAGCACTGAAACTGAAGTGCAAAAAGATTTTAGAGTATCAAAGCATTTTTACCTGTAATATTTACAATACAAGGAATTAGAAATTTCAAAGAAAACACTGAAATGGCTTTGAGAAATCAAAGAAAGGTATTGATGGTGAAAGAGTTGTGAAAGAACTGAACAAGTTTTTTAATACTAGCTATAGACATAAGCAGTGGTACTGAAGCGCAGACATTCAGGAAATTCTTCTCACTGTATTTGCACATGGAGCTGGATTCATCCAGTGTTGCCTTCCACTTCATGTGCTAGACATAGCTAACTCTGTCTTTACACCTTAATTTTCCAGAAGAGATAACATTAATGACAGATCTTCCCATAATGACAAAGTATCATGATTAACTAGGATGATATTTACATATTTAGTTACATTGAGTAATTCTTAATGAGAAACCATAAAAATACTCATGGGTTATACAAGAATAACTTATAGGTTATATAAAATACTGTAGGTTATACAGGTATCCTCATCCTATTCCCCAAAAAATTCAGAAAGGCTTTAGCTACTTATCAGAAAGTGTTTTACTTGTCTTTTGCATAATTTAGAACTTAATTGATAGAGTTCATGTAAATTAATTCTAAATTTAATTAACAATAGCATACAGTAATAGCCCTATAGGCTGGTGAGATGTGAACTTTACCATAGATTTGTTTTAGTTGGAAAAGACCTCTTAGATCATCAAGTCCAACCATCAGCCCAATGCCACCATGGTCACTAAACCATGTCCCAAAGTGCTATGCCCAACTGAGACATTAATCCAAAGATCAATTAAAATCAAACACTTCAGTGGGGGTAGAACTTGAAGTACAGGTTAAGGATCCTGAGGGATGGTTCTTCAGAGATACTTCTTACCTTCTTTAGTTCGTGGCACAATCACGGATGAGTTCGGGTTGGAACAGACCTTTAAAGGGCATCCAGTCCAACCCCCCTGCTAATGTAGGGACACCCACAGCAGCTTGCCCAGAATCACAGTGGCCAGCTGGGTTTGGAATTTCCCCTGAAATTCCTCCACATCCTGACTTCCTAACAGATGGTCACTAACAAAAGGAATGAGTAGCTAACACCATTTTGTTCACCCAGGCTCTGCCAGTTCTCCCCCAAGGCTGGCAGCTACTCTCTGAAGCCTTCACTTCCTTTTCAGATGATTTGTATGAAAAAACCAAACAGCTCTCCAGAAAGGATCTCAAGGAGCTTTTAAACTGCCAAAATATCTTTATGGTTCACAAAGGATAGTTTAGCACATACACTGAAAGCACAACAAAATTGGTGTCAGACAATTAAAATCTTATTTCTGTCTTCTTATTCTTTTATACCAGGGATGTCCTTATTAATCTTAAATGTGATCACACTTAAGTTTCAGTAGTATATATTAGATCACAGAAGTTAATCTAAGGAACTGGTTATTACTTCAGAGAGCTCTTTGAACACATTCTCTCAAACCCTTTGTTTATCTCACATAGTTTTAGAATATGCTGCTGTCTTGACTTTACTGGGACATATGTGCAAATATAAATACACAATGTATCAGCATCAGACTGACATCCAGAATCTTAAGGACCAGATGGCCTCTACAGAGTGTCACACATTGGAGATAGAAATATCTATTGTTTCTCTTATGCAAGCAACCACAACATGATAATGCAATACACACCTGAGCATTTTGAATGTTTTGTTTCCTTTAGAACTTCAGACAACTGAAGTCTCATCATTAGACTGAGAATTCCTTTGATTACATGACAACCTTTTCAGAACAGTCAATGTTTAATGTCATCCAAAGCATGGTGCGACTGCACGAGGAAGAGGCTTGTGGAAAGTACTCATTTTTTTATGGCAGCAGCAGCCATACATTTACAAAATCAATTTCATGTGAAGAGCTGATCACTACAACTTATTTTCTCAACTGGTAATATTGGTTTGGGCTGCCAACTGGAAGCCTGCGTACTGGAATCAGCTGCCTTCATTAGTACCATTTATGGTTGCATATGTCTCAAGAAAAGCAAATGGATATCCAGACAAAGGTCCTTCCACCCAGTGGAAGCTACACTGAATCAAAGGCTTACCCTAATGGTTCTAGAAGCATTAATATCAAAAGGGGCTGAGCTGCTGCAAAGTAAAATGACACCTCAGATCAGTCTTGCCTCTCTACAAAGTCAGTCTGACGTTTTCCTGCCCCACTCAGGGAGATCCTACCTCTGTTCAACAGGATAGTCATTACAAGCTACAGTGAAATAAAACTAAGCAGTAATCATTCAGGCAGATATTATTCAGAATCTCACCACTGAATAACTCAGTGTAGATCAGTGCTTTATTCATATTAGCATTAATATTCTGAAAACAAAATTCATGTTTATGTCTTACGTAAGGAGCTTTCTCATCCATACATCAGATGCCTATAGTTTTTTTCAATGAGTTTGCCTTAATGATTAAGATGGAAAAGAAAATCATTCTTGTAATTCTAGAAACAGTTGGTGTTGCTAGCAGTTTACATTAGAAATTAATCAATGCATCTTCACAAGTGTTGCTCGAAAAGATTCATTTCAATGTTTTAATAAAGAAAATCCACTCTGACCTATTTCTGATCTGTGCTTTAACACTTACCATTACATCACTTCGTCAAAGACATAGATAGGCACAAAATACAGCATGGAAACCTTTGAGAACTGGAGGTAAGCCTAAAGTCAATATAAAACTAAAAATCAGCAGTGTGTATAGCTCAGCAGATAAGGATGATGTTGGGTTTTTTTTAAAGTAAATGGTAGTAGCAGCGTTGTTTGTTAGATTCCTTCCTACACATCAGAACTACAAAAGATATGGCAACCTTGCTAATCAAATAAAGACTATGAAGGAAGCAACACTGTGCAAATAGTGCTTCAACAGGTATTCTAATGCAAAACAAGGCCATGAAGAGCTGTAAATGAGTTTAAAGTCACTTGCAGAGCTTCTGAATGAAGCTGTTTGTCTTCATTAGCTCTGTCGGGTTACAGTACTAAAGAACACAGAAGCGTTCAGGTCACGTCTCTGTGAGAAGAGGTGGATATACATAAGAAAACACATTTAGTTTTATCAGGACGCACGTACATCAGAATCTTTGCTGAAGAACAGACATTGCCTAAAAGCAGCAATATGAAAATCTCACCAATTGCAGCACAGAAAACAGAGTGGTTACCAACTACCCTTCCTAAGACTTCAGTATCCTCTGCTGCTACTGATTTAATAACAACACATTGTTCAAAAGTAAACGTTTTGCATAACGCTTTTGCATAAATGTATTCATCCTCTCAATTCATCATTGTACAAATTAGTTCTTTTAATGGGCATTGCATTCATTCTTTTACAGCAATTTTTTAAAGAGTAATTTTAAATTTTTTTCATGGTTCCTAAATTCAACAGTAAAACTTAACCAAGTCATTACTGATATGGATATGGCACCAGTTAATTGTTAACAACATACCACCTACAAAGCAGTAATTAAGTCTTGTTATCTTCAGACCAAAAAAATTATATCCTACTAGTATGATTCCTTGATGTAATCAAATGTCCTATACCATTTTTTTGTTCTGAGTTTTTAACCTCTCCAGATTCAAGAAGCCATACAAAAAATGTTAGGAATTCTGTTCACCCTATCTTGTCTACTGTGCATGTACAGAGATGGTAAAATTCTGTTCACTCTTTCTCACTGTGCATGTACAGAGATGGCAAAAATCTGAGGGGGACAGAATGGATTACCTTAAACTAGGGGACTTGGAAAATATAAAAAAGTGCCCATTTGATTAATTTTAATTTTGACCTTTATAAAAGCATGCCAAAACATCAGGATATGCAGAAAGTATTTCAAGAGTAAATACCTGGCTCTTAAACTGGAAGCACTTGTGAATCCACATAACAGACTAACATTAATACCAAAGAAAACACTCATGAGAATCATACAAAAGCCTGAAAGAGCTCAATGATTTTTGATACCATGATGCCTGAATAGTTACAGGCTGAACAACCTGGTTTTTAACAATCAAATGTGAGTTTTTACACCACTCTTTTTCAGGTGCTACCTAAGATTCAGAGACATTTGAAATAAGGGCTAAGCATCTGCTGATGCAGCTAGAGCCTAACAACTATTCATTCACTGATGAAATTATTGCTAGATGCACATCAATCATTTGAGACCTTGCTATCAAAAAGCTTATGCTGTATTTACTTTGAAGGGAACTCTCAGAAAGATCCATACATTAGTGGTTATGAAACAGTTAGTGGTAAGTTTATAAAGCAAGAGTTGCATGAGGGAAAAAGAACACCACCCATTAAATCCAGCACAAGTTCCCATTTCCCAGTTAGATGTGTGCACACAAGCATGATCAGTGTTGGAGAAGGGGATAACTTTACATGAAGTTTTCATGATGAATATGACAGCTGCAATACTCAGTTTTGCAATACTTATTTACTGTGCTAAAGTATTTTTCTTCTGAGAGTTTCAGCATGGTGTCTGGTTTTAAAGATTAAAGACGGCCATCTTTAGGAAACCCTGGAGGAACAACTCTCTGCAGAGGAAACAAATCAATTTTCTTTTAAGTTTCCTTTTATCTATTTCTATACAATTTAATTGTGATGACCCAGATAAGTACATTGTGTTATCTTAGTTCTTATTATGATTACTATGTTCTGGACATAAAATACAGTTCAACGGAAGCTTCAGTAAATGGGAAAGTATTTGCAACGTAAAGAAAATTGTGGCAAACATCATTATAGCCAAATCACATGAAATTATTTATGGAACAGAATAAAATTGATATTGAAAGCAAGAAGCATAAAAATAATTTCTATGGAGAATGTACACAAAAAACCTTTCCTTTTTAGTCACCTGAAACAGTCAAGGCTGAGGCTTAAGGAACATCCAGTGATATTATTTACAGAGCACTGTTAACTACATGGATCTTTGCAGGCATAAGTAGACGTGGATTATTTTCCTAGAAAAAGTTTATTGTAACTACTCTTATAAAATATTTATCTCATTAGATGTAAAAAAGATTAAAGTTGCAGTCCACATAACTGAGTAAAAGCATCAGTTGTGTTTCCTACACTGTAGTTGGCCTGAGGTTGCATCTTAACTCCTCACAATCTCATTTTTCTACATAGCATTTAAGCCTTGGATCAACTTTTGTTCGCTATAAACACCAACCCCCTGTGTTAAGAGTAACTGCTTTCTGGTTTAGATGAACTTCCAGTCTCTCCTAAGACACACTGCAGATCTAACTGGTCTGTTTTCAGTAGATACTGTTTCATAACTTAGAATAGTTTTTCCCTGAGAGAAAATTGAGAGTAATCCATACTGCACCACAGTCATCCAAAAGAATAAATACAGTCAAATACAATTTCTTCTATTGAGACAGAAAATTAAAAGCAAAGGTTTTTTTTTTTTACAGGCAGGAGGGAGGTCATTAATTTAAACTGGCCACACAGCTACTTTTTCTACCTTTTAACATTTCAGGGTACCATTGCTTTCCACTTACCAACATAGTCTTTGGATTCCCTAACTGCTTCATTCAAGCAGATGAGAATCATGCATGTTTGTGTCAAGGTGAAGTTTATATTTATAGGGAAAAAAACATATTCTTAGTTTTGTGTCACTGTAAATACTGAGTAACTGAAATGAATAGAATAAAACCTGATTTATACAAGTGTTAAAGGCAGAATTTGAGGTCTCCAAGGTCAATTTCAAGGGCCTTGGACACAATTGCATAAACTTATATTAGTTCTGCAACTATGTCAAGGATACCACTTATGCTGTAAAGCTGAAACATTTAATTAAGACTGAGAATTGATTTCAGGAAAAAGTCTTCCTAAGGGCATTAATAAATTTTCATTATGGAGGTGATAGAATAGTGTTAACTGTTGCTAGAACTTATAAAATATATATCCTGGTGTTTTTAATGTTGTTACAGTATACATTAACAACCAAACATAAATATTACCTGCATGAATATTAAACCATTCCCACACTGAAAGGAACCTTTGTTTCCTGTTACAATTTCAAACTATTAGCAAGTTTCAGGGAAAGAAACCATGGTGATTCAGGAATTGAAAAGACTGCAAAGCTTACTCAACTGGTTATTTTTAATTTACATTTAAAAACTTGTAAAGCAAGCATCACTTAGAGTTAAAGTAAAACAAAAAAATCATAGACGTAAGGATTTTCCACCCATTTTAGATTTAATTGGAGTGCTTCAGTATGGTACTCAGGCCATTGAAGCTTCTCTTAAAAGCAGACAAATGGACAATATTTTCAAATGGGAAAACTTAAAGTGCTTACATGAATACCTAACTTTTAAAAAATCAGTATCAGTCGAAGTATTTAAATGTGAATGAGATGAATATTGAAAACTATACAAATCTATATTGCACACGAGAATAATTAAAAGAGCAATCAGTGAAAGATTAAGTAACAATATAACAATTTCATAAGCAGCAGATTTACAGAATCACAGAAACATCCAGGTTGGCAAAGCCCCTCAGGATCACCAAAAGTCCAACCTATAACTCTACAGGATTCACCTTAAACCATATCCCTAATCACCACATCCAAACAACCCTTAAACAGTCTCGCCTGTGAAGACTATTTTGTAGTTACATTACTTGGAAGATTCTAAGGCCTAACTGCAATTACTTTTTCTCCAGAAGCAATTGACTCAAGCAGATACCTCTTGAACTTTTCCACTGGCACAGGATGGAAAAGCACTACTTAGGTTATTTTCACAAAGCCCATAGAAATTGAAGCATTTGTAACCTGTAGCCATATGCTGAAGTTTGTTAAAATAACACAATGGGGGGGGAAAAAAAACCAATTAAAATGGGACACAAAAAAGCAATACAAGTGTTCAGAGCTTGTTTTCATAGAACACCATCCTCAAATGTGAGACCTTGCTGTCTCAATAGAAGTGCACAGAACCTGACACCCCTTCCTACTGATCCTTTTGTACAGCTCATAACCAAACTGAGACACATACTGGTCTTCATCTCAGCTCTTAAGGAATGTGACCAATACTGTAGGCATAGCAGAACATCCTCCTTTACAGCTCTGTGGGAAATCCAACATACTGAGAGTAAATATGGATTAAAAGTATGGTTATGAGTAGGCAGCAAATTCTGCCTAAAAATAGGTAGCACAGAAAGCTATGGAGAAAAGCCCTAATACATAGGCTTGACTATGGAATTCAGCCTAGAAAATGGATTTCATCTTCCTATAGTATACCTGAATATACCCTGAAGGCTTATATCAAGGCCAGTGTATTGAATACGACTGTGCACAGAAAAAAATTGTTTAGGGATAATCCCTTTGCTTTTAAACTTGTCTTAGCTACCTTTGTCTGGGGAAAAAAAGAAGTCCCCACAAAACTAATTGGGCAAACCAAAAATAAAATCTATATTTAAAATAAAGAAACAGGCCACTGAAGTCATGCTTCATGAGTACTGAGTAGCCCTGGGGCAAGTCCTATCTTCACTTAATGTCTCAGCCAACTTTGTCACCAGAGGCAAAGAGAGCAAAACAGCACAGATAACTTTTAGTGGACTATCTGTCTTCTTTCTCCTGCTGCAATCTATCATTAATGTTTGCATAGGAGGAGAATCCATCTTGCATTTAATTATTTTGGTCATTGATGGGTTCCCCAAGTAAGATGAAATTAGCAATGCCACTGACCTCATCAAGTGATTTGTGTGCTGCTTACAGTACCATTGCATACATGACAAGCTAGTAGGACAAATATCTGCCTCATAAAGCAGAACTGGGTTATTAGTGCAATGTGAAGAACCTTTTTATTTCCAGGACAGAAAGATTAATAACCAGTTTCATCAGCAGAAAGCATGAATTTAATGCAGAGCCTGCTATATTTGACTGCTGCCTTCATCCTTCTGTCTTCCACAGTATCACAGTATCACCAGGGTTGGAAGAGACCTCAAAGATCATCAAGTCCAACCCATCACCACAGACCTCAAGACTAGACCATGGCACCAAGTGCCACATCCAAACACGCCTTGAACACCTCTAGGGACAGTGACTCCACCACCTCCCTGGGTAGCCCATTCCAGTAGCCAATTCCTTTTCCTTGTACCACAACTGGTCTAGATTTTTAACACTTTTTTGTTCAGAGTCATCTCTAATAAAAGTGTTAGAAGTTATTTTGCAAGTCCCAAGAAGAAAGTTACCCTGGATTTTCATTCTTATTATATATCAATATGAAGTTGGAAATATTTAAATAAGAAAATGTTTTATGTATTGTTCTACCCAAGTGACAGTTGAGTGTATTTATTATTTGGAGATTAAATAAGAGAATAACAGGGCTACATCAGAAAATAAGGCATCTGTCACTAGGTAAATCTAAAAGCTCCATTTCAGGCAAGACCAATTTGCTCCCCATTTCCTGCAGCTTTCTCTTTCTTCTCTTGACAATTTGCCCTGGCACGCACAAGCAACTTTCCTTGCAACTGCTTTACAGTAGTCTTTTGAAAAGGTCATTTTTACACCACACATTTAAGCCTAAGCTAACTATCCTCACCTCTGATAAACTGAATAAACTGTTGTGGATGGAACTGGTCTAAAAAAGGCAAGAAAAAACTCCCACTTGCTACCTTTTGGTAAAGGGAGATAAGCAGCACACAAAGAAAGCAACACGGGAAAAGTTAAATTTACTGAGAAACAAGAACATTTTGGAAATGAATGCTGCAGCTTTAAAGAGATTCATGTTTCTGAAAGCTACAAGCTTCTGGTTTTCTACACAAAGGCAGCATTTCAAACTTCTTCATACTACCCACACCACTGTAACCTGAAACAACCACTTCCCAAGCCCATAGTGAACACTACATTTGACATAAAACATGAAAGGGAAGAAAATATTTATGATCTATATTTACTACTAAGAATAAGAGATATGGAATTAATCCTACAAGGGTCTTTTCCATAAAGACTTCTGCTTACAGTTTCCAGGAACTGTGAAAATGTGGTAGAACCACATACAGATAGTTAATTACCATGACCCCTCAATACACTTGCTTCTCAGCATCCTCAGTATTGCCTGAACATTTGAACTTCCAAGACTTACTTTTGGGCTCTGTTTTCAGTTCATGATTTGAAGATGTTTCAAAATCTTGAAAAGGACACAAAAAAGTGAATCTGGAGCTCCTTACAAGCTCAAATTTCCACAATAATCCAGTGATCATTTTGTGAAAGACCAACATACTTGTCATTCATTTCCAACCAGTTTCACTGACAGGAGGAAGAGGGAAATAAATCTGACTGATAGGTCAGTAAAGAGCAGTATCAAAGTTAAAGAGAAATCCAGATAACCTTCAATTAGCATGGTAGTTATATTTTTATACTGTTCAAGGGGTTCCAAAATCAAATTGAGTCATACAAATTCTACATTTTAGGACACAACAGAAGTATACATAAAGGGAATGTGGCAGTTTAGGTCTCTAAAGCCTTGCATATTTTATTCATTTCATTGAAATTATTTTTAAAAAAATCATCCCATTCTGTAAATCTTTCAACCTCCAGAAATTACTGGTTATTAGAATAAAACACCTGTGATGAGAAGAAATCTCTGGTTTTGACAAACAAGCATCTTTTTTGTTTGTCCCTCTCAAAGCCATGCTAATTTTATTAATCCTCATTCATTACAGGCAATTTTAATTTGAATGGATATACACCACTTTCAGGACTATAAGGGTTTGTCTAAAGCTGTTGTTTCTGCCAATCCCTGTAGGCCCTAATGAAATGTCTAACATTTTTAGTCCAAAGCAGTATTTTTCCCCTTAAGTTGTTTCATATGAGAGCCTGCATTCATAAAACAGCACAAAGTCATAAGTACTACTATACAGCATGGATAGGATTCTCAACAGCACTCAGCCCTGCAGAAATCCCCTACTTGGTAGTCACTAGAAAATGAGTGAAATGAGAACAAGAGTAGTTCTATATTACAGGATTTCAAAATCTCAGCCCCTATATTTCAGCAAGTGAAAACACATACAGCCTAAGAAGGCAAAGAATTATCTACTTATCCACCTTGCATCAATTAAGCAATTAAAACTTAAAACCCACTACAACTATGTAGTCTATGACTAGTTTGTTCCCAAAATCAAGTAGACTGCAGTTTGCAGTCACCCTTTTTGGCTCAGATTTCAGGGAAATGAATGGTTAGGTTTTACTCTAATTATTCAGTTTGATTTCCAACAATGTAAGACACCAAGATGCTATAAAAGCCAAAGGCATATTTAAATAAAAGTATGAGTCAGATGGCAGCAGGTCATGAGTGAAAGAAAAAACTCCTACACACTATGCTTGGAAATGCACTCTGGTATTCAAAATAATTTAGATGTATCAATTGCAAGAAGTAATAAACAGTGTTAGAGAATTAATGCATTACTGCATACAGAATGACAGTTTACAACCAGGAGGTAATGGACCTTCTGAGAAATAAGTGGAGCTTTGAATGACCAAAGAAAAGGCTGAGAGTTTCAAATGAAATCAAAGAAACTTCTGGAATAACATGAAAAAAATCTTGGAAATTAAGGAAGTACCTATATTTAATTGCCTAGTTCCAATGTATAATTATGTAATTGATAAAGTGCTCATTTCATCAGCACTTTAGCCTGTTTCTGAAGGCAAGAAGTCATCCTTCTGACAATATGCATGCAATTAATGCACATTTCACCCACTTCATGTAATAACTGCTTGGTGAAAGTCAATGTGCAGATTGCAAGTTCATCTCTGAAATCTGTAAAATCTTGAAATGATTCCAGAACTGTTAAAAAACACTCAAATGTGCTAGAAGCAATCTAAACTTTTAGTCAAGTTAAACGCAAGCCACACAGACAGGAGTCAAGCAGCTCTGCTTGAGCTGAAATGCTTTTCTTTCAGATGGCCCCTGAAAAGAAGGAAGGCAATATGAGTATACTAAGGGAACAAGTACACACAGTTCATTCTAGGATGTCCATGTAATTGACTTTAGCCACACAATTAACTTAACACAAAGAAATTTGTCTTGTTCAAGTTCTGGAGGAGTTATGCCATTCAACTCAACAGGAAAAGAACAGGAAAGAGTTAATAGGATTATATCCCTGTTAATGAAATTAAACTGATGTGAAGGATCAGACATTGAAGTAAGAACATATACATTGTGCTGCACAATACCTATCTGTAGTTATTGCATGATTTCCCACACTATTGCAGCTAAGAATCAATAAATCCATTTTAAGTATTAACTGCCCCCCTGCCCCCCAATGATACATCTTCAGGGAACTAACAGGAATTTTCTCTGTTAATATTTTATCAGTAAAGGTAAAACTACTGAAATTATTGAATTTTAAATAAATTTTAAATACAATATGCAGTGCAGTAGAAGTACTCCAAAACCAGACAAACTATGCTGTTTATAAATGACAAAGTTGATGCAATTCAGAAATCCCATACTGTATTCATCTCATACACTTCAGACCCACAAAGAGTGTTAGATTTGGCAGCTTTAGAAGCATGAATTAGCAAATGCAATATAATGTCAGAAGTCTGCCAAAAGCAGCAGACTTAAGAGGTGACAGACTGACTCTCCATTATCAAAATGCACTGACAATACAGAAAAGTAACCATATCCACTACTACTTGAATATTACTTTATTGTTGCTGACATTTCATCTAAAGAAAACAAACACCAAAAAACCCACCCAAGCCCACACTAAAAAACCAGCTGGTTTAGTTTCAACATTTGTTTCAAGTAAATGAGTATCTCTCTCTCCCTGTAACGTAGATGATAAAGAGGAACTTGGCACATGCCAAGTTTTCCTGCAGACACTGCAGCACAAAATAGAGAAGGTTTAATCCCTAACAGCACAGAGGGTTGCATTGGCTTGAAATCAGCTAAAAGAAACAGAGCAGTTACTGTTTTGGTTTTTTTTCTGCCCCCCACCATGTAGCCCTTTCATGCACAGCCAGGGAATTATTTCTGATGTATTTATTATTTTGGGAATTCAACAAAACAGGGAGAAAGGAAGGAAAGACACCTATGTGAAAACAAGATCCACACATTTAATACCCAGCCAAACTGAAAAAGTCATGAGCAACTGTATTTCTTGGAATAAACAATATATTATTCAGGATTAGTTGTTTATTCCTGGCTACACAAAAATTCCCAGTGTAAGAAATACAGCCTAAGTTATTTTAGTTTAAATATTTTCATAGAATCAAAAAGGGTGGAAGATACCTCCAAGCTCATTCAGCCCAACTTATCACCCAGCCCAACCCAATCAATTAGACCATGGGACTAAGTGCCCCATTTGGGTTTTTCTTGAACACCTCCAGGGATCCCAACTCCACCACCTCCCTGGGCAGCCCATGCCAATCACTCTCTCTGGCAAGAACTTCCTCCTAACATCCAGCCTAGGCCTCCCCTTACGTTACTTGAGACTCTGTCCCCTCATTCTACTGCTGGTTGCATGGGAGAAGAGATGAAAACCTCACCTGGTTATGACCCCCTTTCAGGTAGTTACAGACAGCAATGAGGTCTGCCCTGAGCCTCCTCTTTTCCAGGCTGCACACTCCCAGCTCCCTCACCCTCTCCTCACTGGGCTGTGCTCCAGCCCCCTCACCAGCTTCATCGCCCTTCTCTGGGCACATTCCAGTACATCAACATCTCTCTTGAACTGAGAAGCCCAGAACTGGACACAGTAAAACTTTCATACTTTTAAAGATATATCTTTAGTAGACACACTTCCGATTCAGTAGAAACCTAAATAAAACCATTCAGCTCTTTAAGTGACACTTTACCCAGCCATACAGTGATGCAGCATAAAGATATGTAGCTAATCATATGTCCATGATGAGTTTTGTCTACTGGATACAAGTTGATGTCCCCAAATATTCCTTTCACTTAAAAGTTATTTAAGAAAGGACTGGCAATACAGAAGCGTTATAACAAGTTGAACATAAAATACATTACTTGTAAAGCCGTTGAAGCAACTGGAATTGGAGTCAAAGTACCTCTGAAAATCTTAAATACGAAACCTAAAATCTTCTTGGCCAATCTAAAGAAAAAAAGACCAAAACAGAACACCCTGAAATAATCCTGAAGATCTGGGTGCCTTTAGTCAAGAATATAGACTAGATATTCAGAAAAATACTTTTTTGGAGCTCTAAAGCATTAATATCTGGTGTGACCAGGATAAAACATGACACTTGGGTTTGTTACACTCAAGAATTAAGCAGGAGTAGTATTTGTGTAAATAGGAACAGGTCACATAAACAGTGTTTTACAAAATAGGACAGTTAGAGATTAATGTGGCATGAGCTACTAAATTGTATAGATTTATTTTGAAAGATATTACTTCATCTTCCAGCATTCTACCCACTGCAGCATGAAGTGGGATTTAGGTACCTACATTTTATCTCTATGAAAGTTACGATCCAAAAAATGTACTTTTCCATTGATTTGAGAAAGAAACAACACCAAACTTACCCAGTGTCCTATGTAAGAGGTCCTTTGGTGCCTGAAATACATTCTGAACATGCCTTGCTGTACTTCAGTAGGGATGGAACGGCTGAGCAGCCACCTGATACTTATGTTGGTCCCAAACAAGATTAAGATCATCCCTTTGCTCACATCTTCAGAGCAACTAGTGGTTATTCTCAAAATATACCTAATGGACTAGGTCTCCCACAAAATGCTGTGAGAGTGCCTACATTTAGCCTATGCCTAGAGCTAAACTACAGCAATTGCTCTACTACCCAATGACTTCTCCCCAGCAGACAAAGAGAAACCAGGAAAAGGAGACTCACAGACCAAAGCAAAAAAACATTTCAAGAAAATTACCAAATTAATACCACCATCTATGTAAATTCATACTCAGCCCAGCAACAGCACAGCAGTCACAAGACCCAAGAAGGCAGAGAGCTTAAGAGCAGAACAGAGATGAAAGAAAGCCAAAGCAAAAAACCCAAGCACAAACCCCCTAAACTCCTTCTCCTTAGCAAACTTCCCCTTTTATACTGAGTGGAGTATATCTGTGAGCCAACTCAAGTCACCTGTGCTGGCTGACTCAGATCTGCTAATGGTCTGTAGCCTGCAGCTGGATGATGATTCTGCCCCAGCAAAACCACTACAGAGGGTCACAATTTCATTCTAAGTACACAAAGTAAATGTAACACTCTGTTCCTCTTTCTGCCCTTAAAAACCTCCCGGAGAACAAAAACCAAACAGAAGCACTACAATGCAGTTTGTAATCATAGCACTCTTCCTGGGTCAGAAATATTCTATTCTGCCTGAGGAAATTCAGTTGTCTTGTAGATTTCCCTAAACACAAGACTACAGCTCTTGGACATTCTCCAGTCCTCCATTTGTAGTCATTCTATTGCCATCTAGCAAAAAGAAAATTAAAAAATAAAACAGAAAGAAATATTCACTGAGACAGAAAGGAAGACCAAAAATACAATCCACAAAATGTCACTAACAGTCTCTTAAAGAATATTTTTTTCTGTCTCTTGAATTATACATCAAAACAGTAGATGGTTTAAAGTCTTAAATAAAATTCCCCATCTTGAGTATTATGATAGCTGTTAGCCAATACAACTATAGTAAACACAGACAAAAACTTCCAAACTTCAGTGGGGAGGGGAAAAAAAGTTCATACTTGTTTGCACTTCCAACTACATATCAGGACAGAACATTTATAGACACACATGAAACAATGAAAGCACAAGACAAATATTGGACATTAACTATGCTCTGGTCTGATTTTCTATGCCTTTGTAGACTAAACTATAAAACAGAATAGCATATGTGCATGTGTACTAGAGAGCATAAGGAAAAGAATGAGAGGATAAGTCTAGAGTCTTGCATCTGGGAAGGAACAACTTCATGTACCAGTACAGGCTGGGGGCTGTTTTGTTGAAGAGCAGCTCTGGGGAAAAGTCCTGGTGGACAACAGCACGTCCATGAGACAGCAAAGTGCCCTTGTGGCCAAGGCTAATGGCATCCTGAGGTATCAGAAGAGGTGTAGCTAGTAAGTCCGAGAGGGGTTCTCCTCCCTCTCTGCTCTGCCCTAGTGAGGCCACATTTGGAATACTGTGTCCAGTTCTGGGTCCCTCAGTTCAAGGACAGAGAACTGCTCAAAAGAGTCCAGTGCAGAGCCACAAAGATGATTAAGGGAGTGGAACATCTCCCTTATGAGGAAAGGCTGAGGGAGCTGGGGCTCCTGAGCCTGGAGGAGACTATCATTTATCCTTCACTGGGAGGATGGAGCCAGGCTGTTCTTCATGATGTCCAATGATAGGGCAATGGGCAATGGGTGAAGCTGGAGCACAGAAGGTTCCACGTGAACACAAAGGAAAACTTTTTCACTGTGAGGGTGACAAAGCACTGGAACGTGCTGCCCAGAGAGGCTGTGTAGTCTCCTTCACTGGAGACATTCAAAACCTGTCTGGATGCATTCCTGTGTGACCTGCTCTAGGTGATCCTGCTCTGGCAAGGGAGTTGGACTATAGATATCTCTCAAGGTCCCTTCCAGCCCCTATCATTCTGTGTGATACTGTCATAATTTGTGGTGATCTCAGTTCACCAGCTGCCTGACAGGTACCATGTTGGAAGAAACTGTAGCAAAGAAGCATCTGAAAGAGATTCACAGAGCACAAAAAAAAAGCAGCATGAATGCTTTATAACCAGACTAATTTGCCAGCTCTTATGCAGATGTTGTTACACAAGTACAGCTCTGTGTATGTTTCAGTCAATACTAATGGCTCTCACATACATTCACTGTGTATGTGTTCTTTTCCAACTGCTGTCTTTCAATGGCACGTACATGCATGTCATTGGCAACTAGCTTCCTTTAATGCTTTAACATAGTAAAGGGGATGATTTTGAAGTCTCTCAGGAAAAGTAACACCTAAAAATCAGAGATTTGGGTCACTTCCATTTTATGAATTATTGAACTAGTCTTTTTTTTTAAGTGGATGGCAGACTGGTGCTGAAAAGTGGTTTGCAACCTAGTATCTTACTAGAAAAAGTATTTTACAATAACATAAAAAAACCCTCTTGTAGATTATTCTTCTATACACAGTAAAGCACGTAAGATAGTGAGATTAGTATTTTACTTTGAGGATTTCTCATGGATCCAGTGTTAACACAGGAATCCTGGAATCAGGGGACATGGCTTCAGCTTTCTCACTGACCAAAAACTTCTCTAACTTTGAGAAGTCACTTGGACACTTTGGAAAAAAAATCTTTAGGATGTTTAAAAGGTATTTAGCATCTGGAAATCCAGATAGGGCACAGTATGATTTTGAAAAATGTACTACCTAATACCTATTGAAATAATGTGACTTAGACATTTAGGTTTCTGTCAGTTCCACTAGGAATTTACCTGAGCCATTAGGTACCTAAGTACCCTTAAAAAATCTGGCTCATACCTGACTTGCAGAAAGACTTTCTATCTGCGAGCAAGATAATAGGTAATAGTATCTCCTCATGACATTGGTAAAAGGGAGCATACATTAAAGGTTATAGCACTGCTAGATGCTAAAGCAGTGGTGGGATATCAGTAAGGTAGATCATTAAGAAATATCATTGCATAATACTAGCGGTGCAGTTGTATCGAGAAAAAATGCATACAACAGTGCCCAACCTGCACCAGAGAAGACACTGCAGAATCAAAGGTGGTTTAAAGACTATGACAGAAAGGATTAAGTGCATTGAAAAGAAGGTTTGAATGGAGGTTAAAAAGAGTTGGAAGAATCTCTAAGACACAAAATCCAAAAAGAAAACAAACTGTTTGCAAGATCTTATGTCCAATGAGCTCATCTGCTCACTGCAATAGATCCCCTGTACTTTTCATTAGTTTACATGTATTCACACAATAGATTAACATGCTCTATATAGTTTCCTTTTCTCCTTTCTGAGGCATTATTTATCTGTCAGATATATTGCACATAACAAAAATAATCCCCATATTATATTAAAAATCAGTACCACTATGTGCTTCATTTTAGGCAACAGCTTTGTCTTTGTATTTTCTTCTCTCTAGCAACTGAACAGACTAAATCAACACTCTGCATGTCTGAAAAATAGTAATCCAATATATTGTAACTGTTCATAGAAGTAAAAAGCCTCTTAAGTATGATACTTAAGAAGTTACAGCTTTATAAGAAGAATATTCATCATATAACGAAAAAATCAGCCAGTTCTACCTGGGACTGGCAGACCAAAATGTGTCTGTAAGTGACACTGAAAGTCATGTGTGAATTTAATACATAGTACTGCTGATGACTGAAGATTTTGCAGGGACTCAATATACCAATAAAACAACAACCATTAGTAAATGATGTGACAAAAGTACAGTGCATGATAGAGTTAAAAAGTCACAAATACTCAGAATCAAAACCTCACAGGCTATGTCTCACCAATCTGCTTACCATTAGCTGCTTCTAGAATTTGTTCTGAGAACATTTTTTCTCCTCTTTTTAACTATCACCATTTCTGCTTCACATATACTACATTTGTACTTTACTATCAATTCATATCCTGTTAGTGGACTTTTGAATCAGTAGTTCCTATAACAGAATTTTTGTATCATTGTTGCAATTGCTGTATTTGAAAGCAAGGCTGTTATCCTAAAATGGTGAAAGCTACATTTGGCATATGAGTAAAATCATTCAGTTAGAAATGGGTAAAGTAAGGTAGCTGTTACTAAGAAAGAGAATGAATCTAGCAAATACTCTCAGTTTCTAATAATGAAACAGAGAACATGATGAAAAGAAACCACTAAGAAAATTGGTCCTGAGTCTCAACTACCACAAAACATTTCACATTCCTATTAGTAGTATGAATGTATGAAAGTGAATATATTGCTGGAACCTAAAAGACATGACCAGTTAAAATCCTTAGTCAGCATAGAATCATAGAATCATAGAATGGTAACGTTGGAAGGAACCTCAAAGGTCATCTAGCTCCTGCCATAGGCAGGGACACCTCCCACTAGAACAGGTCACTCAAGGCCTTGTCCAACCTGGTCTTCAACACCTCCAGAGAGAGAGCAGCCACCACCTCCCTGGGCAACCTGTGCCAGTGTCTCACCACCCTCACTGGAAAGAACTTCCTCTTAACAACCAGCTTCCATCTCCCCTCTGCCAGTTCAAACCCATTGCCCCTTGTCCTGTCATTGCAAGACCTTGTCAGTAGTCCCTCCCCAGTCTTCCTGTAGGCCCCCTTCAGGTACTGGAAAGCCACTCCAAGGTCTCCTGGAAGCCTTCTCTTCTCCAGGCTGCAGAGCCCCAACTCTCTCAGCCTATCCTCAGAGCAGAGTTGCTGCAGCCCTCTGAGCAACTTTATGGCCTCCTCTGGACCCGCTCCAACACTTCCATGTCCTTCCTGTGCTGGGGGCTCCAGAACTGTACACAGTACTCCAGATGGGAAAGAAAGACTTTCAAGCATGCCTTGACATCAACTAACTAGAAAGGACTATCACATTTTTAAAGTCCAAGCAGTATTATGAAAACCCTTTATGAAAAAGTTAGCTGTGCCAGAGATTATCAGAAAAGTAGTGTTCTGTGAAAGAAGCTGTTTCTTTACTAACACCTCAAAACAGTGTCAATATTTACTAGCTGACATCACATGCAGTGGAGCTTTTAAACATGCTGTGCCTGATCAGTGGTGGAGTTGCATTTTAGAATAAAAGCAAATCATCGGATTTTAGAATAAAAGCAGATCATCTGCCTGGGTGTTCTCCTCTAAACAGTTCCCTTTCCACTAGTTCAGACACAGACCATTTGTGGTTTATTTTAAGTGTACATTACAATTTCTTTTTAGCAATGAAATTGGAATATTTCTGCGTGTTACAGTTTTAAACGATCAGTAGTGGATTTTCCTGTTTCACTACTCTCTATCTGTGAAGTCTCTTTCGCTTATTTTTAGCTACTGCTATGGAGCTGTAGCTCTGTGAAGTCTACAATGGCTCCAGAGAACTTTAGATTCATATTTAGCACAAAGCTGAAGCATAGTGCTGTTTGCTTCAGTATGTGGCAGTGCAAAGAACTACATGCAATCCAGAAACAGGGTGACATGTATGGCAATCTTTGTGAGATACTGTATTTTAAAAAATTGCCATGGGATCTTTCATTGAATTAATCACTTTGCTCTGTTTCCTCTCTATGGCAATAGCTGGGAAAATGGCAACTAAAGCTGATGTTTTTACTAGTTTCATTAATGACTCACTTTAGAGTACTTACCTCACGTACAGCATATCACAGTTTAACATATATCACGTACAGCAATTAGCAGTTTAATCAAGAACTAGTTCATTTTTTTCTGTACTTACTGTAGATCCTTGCTGATATGACAAGAAATAATGTACAAAAGAGTCTGCTTCAAAGGTTATTTTAACCTTTTCTTACTAGAACACAGTATGGTTGCAAAAACTCCTAGCATAAATATTAATAACATTGCCTACTTGAGATATTTTTTCAGGTAGTAAACACAAGAATATAGAAGTTAAGAATTGTCATCATTACATAGTTCCCTATTTTCAAAAGCTGGAACCAAAGCATGCTTCAGGAAATAAATTCAAATTTTGTCTATCAGAGGTATAATGTTAATGTTATGTACTGCATGAAAACAGGGTCACTACCTAAAGAAGGTTGGTCGAAAAAAGGCAGAACTGCAGTAGAATGGAAATCCATTTATTCTGCTGTAAACTTCCTTGGAAAGACTTTTTCCAGCTGAAAAGAAAAAAAGTTAAAATAGACTTCTTTCTGCTTTAACTTTTCTGGGTTGAATGATTTTACACTGAGATCTACAGATGACTCCCTGAAGCTGCGATTCCCCATTACATCTCAGCATGTCTGCAGTTCAGGCATTGCCAATAACGAAGTCACTTGTAACTGCACATAGTTTAGCTCTCTTTCATTATGTTCATCTTAGAAAAATCACCTCCCATTCCCTTACTATCCACATGTCTCTGAAAGTACAAGTGATTTCATGTAGCACAAGCACAATATAGTAACAGGCAGGACCCAAAGAGATTCTCAAACACACCAGAATAAGGAAGCTGGCTGCTGCATTTTCCTGTTCTTCCCTAGTGGATGGGTAAGTGCTAGGGGCTGCCATCAAAGGCTTTAGAACTTCAGGAATCTACTATAAATTTTAAGCAAAGTGACAATGATAGGCATTGAAACATTTTCACAGTATCACAGTATTTTCTAGGCAGTGAGGAAGTGAAGACTTGGGTTTTTGTTCAAAGTTTGTGCCACTTCTGTGACAACTTTTCTGACTAGTTTGGCATAAATTGCTGAAACTTAATAATGAAGTATTGCTGATGTCCTTACCATTGTGTAATTTAGCTCCTCTATTCAGGGAGGGAATAAAAGTAGAAAAAAAAATAAATCTGTTGTGTTATGCAACAGAACATTATTAGGAGAATAAAGATCGAATGGGCAATCTTCGTACAGGCTGGAGAAAACATCCTAGGAAAATGAGAAGTATAAAAAGGATAATTTGAAAATAATACAACGTTTGTATGCAAATAAGATGTTGATGATCTCTTTCTTTCCTTACAGTATATTCCACTAATTTGCCACAAGGCAATATAAAAAGCAATAACAGTGAGCTAGTATCATAGGAAACCTTTGAATGTTCAAAGGGGACATTCAATCACTTGAGGCTCACAAGATAACGTAGTGTGAAATTGTTCTAACACGGTGGGAAATGGCCTACTTAGCAGAGAGGAAGCTCCACTCCGCCTGGTTCCTTCCTGCACATCCCCCACAGATCCGCTTGCTCTGTACAGGTGTGCAGCTGGGCTGGCTCACCAGTGGGTGCACCTCCCAGCTGAGGGAAGAAAACAACAGGAAGACACCTAAAAGAACTGCATGGTTTGCTACTGAAGTGGTGTTTCCATAGAAGCATCAACTTTTACCTCAAATGATCACAAAGTGTATTATGAAGTGAAATTCAAACTGTCCTTTATCTTTCTCTGTGGAACAGTATCTCTGGAGTCAGGCCAGAACACGTTGCCCTAAATGCACACACAAGGATCATTTGGCTCTTTTTAACTCATTTTTCACTCCCAACAGGGAAAGTCAGCAACTGCTTGTGAAAGCTCGGAATTACAATGAGATAAAAAGAATCCCCAAATCTCTTCTCAAATAAGAACAGAACAACCAAATAAACAAACAAAAATCTACCACAAGGATGGTAATGACAAGAGTAACAAAAATTTCCTTTGCTGAGATTGCAGAAGCAGTTTAAATACACAGGTGTTTGAATTGCATTGAGGAAAAGCAGCAGTATTTCAAATGGAAAAACAAAATCCTTAATTTTGCTGCAGTTAGCTAGTGAGGAGAAACTTCTTTACTGTGATGGGGATGGAGCCCTGGAACAGGCTACCCAGACAGGCTGTGGAGTCTGCTTCTCTAGAGACTTTCAAAACCCTCCTGGGTGCCTTCCTGTGTGGCCTGGCCTGCCCTGAATGATCCTGGTTTGGCAGGTGGATTGGACTAGATAATCCCTAGACATCCCTTCCAATACCTAACATGCCATGGTTCTATGATTTTTCCCAAATGCAGAAACATGTAACAAGTAATTTTTCATATTGTTTTTGCAAAAACAGAACTTATTTCCTCAGGTTTGTATCCAAGTCTTGTTGAGCAAGAGACACAATGGTAATCCTCCCTTCCTGTCTTACACTTTCTGAAACTGAAAGGTTGTTTGGTTGGTTGTTTTTTTAGGAACTGACAGAAATAAATGAAAAATATGCTATTACAAAGGACACAGTTCACAGCTGGGACTAAGAGAAAGAGAAACTACACATGCTCACGTGTTTGTTTCACAGTCATGTAACAGCAATTTAAGAACTTCTCAACTCTCGGCTGCAATGCACTGATAGATTGTAGGAAGTAAATTACTTCATCCCCAAACTGCATAGGAACAGAATACTGGGCAGAAAAAAAAAGTAAAATCTACACTGAAATCTCATTGAAACTGTTAGAAATCATGCACTATCTGAGACTTTATCTGCAGACAGTTATTTTTTGCTCCTAGTGAAATATCCCATTTCTATAAACTTAATTGTCCCTCTTATCTACTAGTGAAATGCAATGATAAAAATGAAGACATAGCTGGAAATTTGAGAGTAAATCCTACCAGAGAGCTTGATCTTAAACATTAGATGTTTTTGTGCTGTCTGCACCGCATTTGGATCCACACAGACTCTCAAAACAGTTATAAAACACAACACAGATGTTTCTTAAGTGCAGATATGAGATGGGATTACTGCCTTTTTTTTTTACTTTGCTGCTTATATAGCCAAAGGAAAAAAAATAACAAAACACAAAAATAGGGTAAATAAATAATACTTATGAATAGTTACTTGGAATCACAGAATCATAGAATGGTTTAGATTGGAAGTGGCCTCAAAGATCATCCAGTTCCAACCCCCTGCCATAGGCAGGGACACCTCCCACTAGTACAGGTCACTCAAAGCCTCGTCCAACCTGGCCTTGAACACCTCCAGGGAGGGAGCAGCCACAACCTCCCTGGGCAACCTGTGCCAGTGTCTCACCACTCTCACTGTAAAGAACTTCCTCCTAACATCCAGTTTAAATCTCTCCTCTGCCAGTTTAAACTCATTATTCCTCATGCTGTCATTACAAGACTTTGTCAATAGTCCCTCCCCAGCCTTCCTGTAGCTCCCTTCAGATACTGGAAGGCCACTCCAAGGTCTCCTGGAAGCCTTCTCTTCACCAGGGTGCAGAGCTCCAACTCTCGTACCCTGTCCTCATAGCAGGACACACAGTTGCTGTCTGGGCTGCACTCACACTGCTCATGTTGAGCTTTTCATCACCCCAGACCTCCAGGTTCTTTTTCTCAGGGCTGCTCCCAGCCATTCACCACCCAGCCTGTATTTGTGCTTGGGACTGTGCCTACCCAGGTGCAGGACCTTGAACTTGGCCTTGTTGAATGTCATGAGGTTGGCCTGGGCACACCTCTCCAGCCTGTCCAGGTCCCTCTGGATGGATCCCTGCCCTCTAGCAAGTCAACTGTGCCACAGAGCTGGGTGCCATCTGCAAACCTGCTGAGGGTGTACTGATTCCTCTGTCCATGGCACTGACAAAGATGTTAAACAGCACTGGTCCCAGCACTGACCCCTGAGGGACACTAATTGTCACTGGTTTCCAGGTGGACATTGTGCCATTGATCACCACTCTCTGTGTGCCACCATCCAGACAATTCCTTATCCAGCAGTGCTCCACGCATCAAGTCTGTGTTTTTGCAGTTTGGTGACCAGGATGTCATAGAATCATAGAATCAACCAGGCTGGAAGTGACCTCCAAGCTCATCCAGTCCAACCTATCACCCAGCCCTAGCCAATCAATGCCAATCACTCTGTCAAGAACTTCCTCCTAACATCCAGCCTAGACCTCCCATGGCACAACCTGCGACTGTCCCCTCATTCTGTTGCTGGTCGCCTGACAGAGTCAAATGCCTTACTCAGGTACAGGTAGATGATGTCAGTTGCCCTTTCCTTACCCACTGTTGCTGTGACTTCATCATAATAAGCCACCAAATTTGCCAGGCATGATTTGCCCTTGGTGAAGCCATGCTGGCTACTTACTATTTCCATCTGTTTAAAATAACTGAAACAGGTGACAATTGACCCACTACCTTCAAGATTTTATTTTTATGCTTCTCCAGCAAAGGACAGTAGCAATTCCCTTGACACCAATTTCTCATACAACTGTAAAGAACTGAAGACATCCAAGTACATTTCAAACTACAATGTATATCCTTTTTTTTTTTTTTTGAAAAACCCAAAATACCTGAGATTTTACTAATCTACACATCATTAAGTTATTTAGCAGGTAAATTAGTTTATTTTGTTTCTCTCATTATCACTACCTGCAAGGAGGCAATTATTTGGTTTGGAATTGTGTGTTGTATTACACTCATATTTATTAATTTTGTAATCAAATGAGAAACTGAGCTAATGAAAATTTTGCATGGAGGAGGCTCAAATAGAGCAATTAATGAAGTTCGTGGCAGCAGTAAATCACAATGATTACCATGCCAAAAACGTCCCTGAAATTCCCAGGCTTTGAGGTGAGTCAAGACAAATATTTGGTTTAATGACTTGTCATTAAAACTGACCAGTTTTGTCCCTTTGCTTTTTTTCATTTCTGAGACAAATTCAAAGTTTTGCACAGCTTTACACTCTGCTACATCCTCCTGTGTACTACAGTTCTTGTTTGTTTATTCTTCACCTCGAATAAGAATTTATGACTTAAACTTTAAAAACTTCACAACTTTTCCAAAACTTTCTATGTGGATTTCTCCAGGTTCATATTCATCTTGTGTAGAACATCTTGTGTTGTCCAGAATGTTTGTGATTATTTTAAACTATACCATCATAGAGTCATGTAATGGTAAGGTTGGAAGGGACCTCAAAGATCATCTAGTTCCAACCCCCTGCCATAGGCAGGGACACCTCCCACTAGTACAGGTCACTCAAGGCCTCACTCAACCTCCATAAGGAGGTAGTTTCCTTTTGTTGTTTTTTTGTTTGGTTGTTTGGTTGGTTTGGTTTGTTTGGGGTTTTTGTTTGTTTGGCTGGTTTTGTTTTTTTTACAGTGCTAAGGATCTCTTCCTATGTGGTAAGCATCACCAATGGCACTGTAATTTACCACTGAGTTTGCAACACATCATCCAAACCAGTCACTTTCCCCTAGCATTTAGGAGCAGCTGCCTTTTAGATCTAGAAGAACTATTATTTAATAAATCACAGAAATGACCCTCAGAAGATTGGAAGGTTATTTAACATACTCTGCTTAGAGAGTTTAGAGAGCAGACTGTAATTATCCAAATTGGAATTTAGCCAGCAGATGAAGGCTAATAACAATATTCTGTGTAAGGTACACAGCAATCTTTCAGGACCAGACATGCCAGTACCATCTCATCTGAAACGCAGCACCTGCAACACCTCGGTGTCTGTAACAGTTTACTTGGAATAGTAGTTCAGTTCCAATTCTAGACAGAAAAGTGCTTCAAAGACAACCAGTACCATTCCCTGCAACTTCAGATATGTATTTTTAAGTCTCCTATTAACATAGCAAACTCATCCTACTTCCTAAGCACCGTGAGAAACACTTTGATTTGGCCACAGGACACTTACAGCTCTGTTATGTACTGGAGAAGGAAACATACACAGGCAGTTCCCTTCTCCAGCAGTTTTGGGGCTTGACTTACTGAGGTTGGGAGCTTTTTAAGTCAGCTGTTGTAGAGCTGAGATGGATTCTTACCATTCTTTCAGTGGCTAAACAGTAAGATAGGAGGTCATAGACTAGTTCAGAAATTTAGGCTAGGTCCTATATTTCATATACTTCATGTATGAGAGAATTTAACCCCATTGTCATCAACTGAAGCTAATGTGCTAAGGACTGGGATTTCTGTGAGCTGCCAATAGGAAGCTCTCAAGAAAGACACCAAGACACACACTGGAACCTGCTCATGGGCTTGCATTGTTACTTCCTTTAGGCACCTGTGACTATAAGTCTGAGTCATTGTATTGGGCCTTCGTGCTTTGACCTTCAATAGCTCTCCCAAACACTTCAGGTGGCTGAACAAATCTTCTCCATATTGCATAGTGAATTACAGCTCTTGTCCACTCTCATCTTCTGTATCTATAGTTTTGTATTCAAACTTATGAAAGTAAGCACGAGACAGACAGAATATTACTCTCGCTGAACATCTTTGTTTAAAGCTGTGATGCAGGAACAGGAAATTCTGGGTACAAATCCATTAATCAGAATAAGTAACCTGTCAGTGCACAAGAACCTTTTGACAAGGCTCACCATGAAAGGCTATTGCAGGAGATAAGTTACTGCAGGATAGACGGTAAGATCCTTATCTGAATTTAAAGCTAGTTAAGGGATAAGAAGCAGTACAGCTTAATGATCACCTCCTTGGATGAGGAAGAATTAAAAGTGGAGCTGCACCAGGATCAGTGATGGAATCAGTTTTCCTCCACATCTCCATCCCCAGTGGAGTAACGACTATGCAGTGAAGTCTGCAAGACTTTAGTGGAAAGATAAAGGAAAACCAAACCAAACCAAACCAAACCAACAAAACCACAACAAACAAACAAAAACCACACAACACAAAAAACCCAAATCTTCAAGACCCTGGAGCTGGCAGATAATGGAGTCCCTAAATTATAGTCTTCAGATAACTGCCTTGCTCTCATTGTTACTATTATTCCACTTTAGTTTTTGGAGAAGTTTTCTAAACATAACATCCCCTATTTCCTTCTCCCCTCCAGTGCAGATGATTTTAGCATGGGCAGTAAGTCTTACGGAAGCCAAATTTTGATTTCTGTATTTGTTGTTGTCATCTGGGATTTTTTTTTTTTGGCCATGTCAAGTCAATGACAAATTTATTCTATGATAATTATTCACTGCCCTATTAAAAATGGTCGATTTGATCTGTTTAGTCATACCTTACTGGAAAGGTGACTCAAAAAGATTGAAAAATGAAGGTTAAGTTAAATTTTTAAGCATTGCTGGTTGCTTTTACAGTTCCACACAAAATGCTGCATCTATTATCAAATAATTCCTTTGTCATTTTTAACTCCGTTAAGTGGATGTCTGGAAGAAAACAGAGCATTACTACTGTTTAGTACTTCCAACACACAAAGTTCCTCCTTTTCATTCTTTCAAGAATTTATGCCTTTAACTGCATTGTGAAAGATTTAGACAGATAAAGCAGCTTTCAGCAGAATCACAATACAGGTAATTACGGGTCTGTCGGCATTTCCATTACAAACTCCATTTAGCATTAAGGGCTTAGCATTCTTCCATCATTCTGGAAAACGTCAAACTGAAAGCTGGCGTGCAGATTAGCAGCCTGGATGCAAATTTGTTTACACAAAATATTTAAATCTGCTCAGCTGGTTTTGATTTAGAGATCAGCCAGAAACTTTAAACTCTCAGGGTTTCTCCTGTGTTTCTGCCAACTTCTAGACCAAATCACAGTCGGAAAAATGTGATTGGTTAATAAAGTGTTGACTCATTGTTTTCTAATGGTTTCAAATTCCATTGAGCTTTAAAATGGATTTTAGATTTTCTTCTCATCTCGCAGCTTTCTCCTGCCATATTTATCATTGAATGGTAAATTAGGAAAGGATCTGAAAACTACAATCAGGCCTGATAGTAATCTGAATTATTTTTGGGGGACCTTACTTAACTACCATCGTAAGACAGTGAATAGAAATGGATCAAAGCCTGTAAAGTCTTCTAAGTTGTCAATCACTTAGCCCACTAGCTCTAATGGCATTTTAGGGAACAGGCCAAAAAGAATCTGATGGAGTTCAACTGTTAGTTTCATCAGTCTAGTCTCATGAATGATAGGAACAGTTTTCTGGAGGTACCACATCCAAAATAAACTCCTTGGTGTAGAAAGGAGGCATTCTGTTTGTTGCAACAACCTGCTCTTCAAAAAGACACTTCTTGCTTGAGGAGTAAGAAGCTTCTAATTGCAAAACACACAGCTATCAAGCAACATTCAATAAAAACAGATACACTGAGCCATCAACAAAAATGAGACAGAAAAGTAGTATTAATTCAGAAAGGGAAAAAAAAGACACTGATATGGTAAAATATGGATATTCAAGTAGGTAACTGGAATAGTTTAAAATCTTGGTAAGAGATAGACAAATACGAAAAATCAATGATACAGCTTCTTGAAAAATGCACAGTTGTCCAAGGGTGCCACACAAAGAATAGGAACCTAACCCTAAGCAGTCTGTGCATTAAAAGAAAAGAAAAAAAAAAANNNNAAAAAAAAAAAAAAAAAAAAAAAAAAAAAAGGTAGGGTACAACAGAAATGGTGCTAATAAATTTTGTACACAAGTGAAGTATGGAGGAAGAAGATGAGAAGAAAAAAACTGATCAACCAAATATATCCAAATTATTTCAGCCAGGGGGTGTTCGCCTCCACAACACTGTATACTGGTTTACTGGTGCAAAAAAGGACCCCAAAATCTTTTAACAGTGAAGAAAATGTTCTTAGAAGACATCTCAGCATTAAAGTACATCTATATTTTCAGAAATCTCTGCAAATTCTTTAAGGATGATTCAGTGTACATTTCATTATGTACTGTATTTCTCAATAAGTGATCCATTTTCCTTAGTCACCTCAGATACCCCAAATTCTAGCAGGAAATTCATGACCTTCTAACAATTACAGAGCTTCTTCAGATCAGACTCTCTCCTTAGCTCATATCTGTGGCATGCTCCGGCTCTTTAGATTACACATTTGTGTTAACTCAGCTGTCAATGGATTTCACAGGGGTGACCATTACAAGAGGCCCCAAAGGGAGCAATTTGGAACTGTAGCTTTCACAAGTCAGATACATAGCAATCTCTGCTGATATCATTGAAATGCTCAAAGTCAATCCTGTACCAAGTGAGTAATAGAATCTCTGCAAATTCACCTCTCTTTTACCCTATGGGATTTTTTTCCCCCTTTTTGAATTATTTCCTTTTTTTTTTAACTATTAATCTACAATATTCTGTGGAATCTACAATTCTGACTAGTCTGTACTGGTCATCTGAGAATGGTATCAGTAAAGGATAGTGTAATAATATTAGAAATGTAAAATTTTCCTTGTTATGTCACAAGGACAATTTCTTTGTTTTCCCTGGAGGTGTTCAAGGCCAGGTTGGATGAGGCCTTGAGTGACCTGTACTAGTGGGAGGTGTCCCTGCCTATGGTAGGGGGTTGGAACTGGATGATCCTTGAGGTCACTTCCAACATTACCATTCTATGATTCTATGATTGTGTACATTAAGAGCTTGCAAAACAGATGGATCTTGGAGTTCCAAAATATATCAAGTATCCAAATGTTAGCCATCTGATTCTATGCAAGTTTATTTCTATACAAGTAAGAACTTTAAGTCACTATAAGGTTTTCACCTTTTAAAAACATGTTTTGAAGTTTATTTGTTTGGGGTGAAGGGACTTTATTTTGGTTACCAGAAAATAACCATGCAGACACACAAAATAGACTGAGGAATAAAGGAAAACAAATGTATCTGAAACTCCACTCTTCCAATCTTGTCTTCTTGCAGATGATTTAAAAATCAGTAATCTATGACCGTAAAGGCTGGGTGGTTATTAAATTTCCTAACATCTCACCCTTACATGGTTATTACTTTGGGCCACAAAAATACTTTACAACTGACATAGAAATGGAAGATAACTTTCTATATTTTACTGCAGGCTTTATGTTTTTGGGACTTCTCCACTAGTACTTGTGGAGTGGGAAGAGAGTTTGGGAAGGGAGCCCAGAACTGCAGAGGAGGCTGGATAAACTGGGAAAAAATTACAGGAGCTAGTTGATGAGCTAAAATTTTGAGTATAGTAAAAATATATCAATAGAGCTTAGGAGTGTGGATTTTTTTCAGGGGTATTCTAAATTAAAAGTAGCTAAAATTAGTGTAGAAACTCATACTAATTTCAATGACCTGCAACTGCAATACTGGAAAGATTTAAGAATTCTGAAAGCACATCCTTAGTAAAAGTTATGGAGGCAGCCATCCAGGAGTTACCAAGATGTTGAATTAATTCTGTATTGCACATTGATTCTGTTGCTCATTGCTATTTCAAATAAATAGCTTTGAGAAGCACAAGTTTGTCAGGATGTTTACAAAAATCGCTGTTTTACATGGTTGATTGGTTCAACTTTCCACTGCTGACAATGGAAATGCCAATAAAATCTCTCTCACCTATTTGTCAGGGAAAATTTGTTATTCTTGCCTGAGAAGATGTGAGAAGGTTCTGTAGACACTGTGTCCTCTATGAAAAAGACAAAAATGGTATTGTTAGTGTAGCATCTATGCTACTTTTCTTTCCACAGAAAGGGGCTGAAAATTAAATTTCCTCAAGACTGCTGAAGCACTTGCATAGAAAATTGGGCCACTGAAGAATTACAGTAATGTTCATATTCTTACAAGATGTCTACAGTTGATGTAGGTGAATATGGTTGAATTGATGATGTATGAAAGGTCATTAAACAGAACCTATAATAACATCCAAAGAAATACTCTCCCAGGAAGTTGTCAAGACTGAAATGAAGGGCAAGGAGGGGACCATTATCAAAGTATCTGAAGCTAAGGTCTATGTGAATTGTGTGAAGGAAATGATTGACCACATTCAAGAGTCTGCAGGACAGAGCTGATATTTAAGAATTATGGATCAAAGCTGCAGATATGCTGAAAGTAATATGTGGAAAGGAGTAGGTAATGATGTTCCTATTTGTTTTTAAGTTGAAGACCATACCAAGAAACTGAGGACTGAGCAGCCAGATCCCCTCTTTGCATTTTAAGAGGGTATTTTTCAAGTCCACTGAATGTAAAATACTATGTTCTCAGTTCCAGGACCTTTTATTAAGGGTCTAACTGAAGAGGAGATCTTAGGCAGTTTCATATGAATGGATTTCATATTCAGTAAGTGACATTAAAAAAAAAAGAATCTTAGTTGTTTTAGTAATAAACCTAGGAGGGATGAATTGCTGTCATGAGTACTGCCTAAACATTAACCTGATAAAGTACAATTTATATCAAGTTACTTCAATACATTAGACTGGTGAAAAATTTCTAACCAGATAAACAATTTTTGTGAGCACTATATTGATGTAAAGATTTTGGAGAAAATGTCTTGCCCTTTCAGTTACACAATATAAATGATGAAATAGATTATTTCTTCTCTTGTGGTCACTGAAACTGCCACATCATGCAAGAAGCATTGCTAAAGTCAGCAGCAGCAGTCATATGATTAAAGTATAAATGTCAGCAAGCAGAGTTATATTCAAGGGAAAACACAATATGCACTTAGTCATGAATTAAGCATAGGTTCTTCTTTACAGAGCACATGGCTACTGATGCCTGGTACTAGAAGTGCTGATGTGCATGTCTGTGTATTCCCACATACACCTGTAGATGCATGAAAAAAGCATCTTGTACTGCAGAGCTGACTGACTTGACTAGAAGCCAAAGACCTATTCTCACCTTCGGTTAACCAGGCAGGCTTTCCAAAAGTCATGATTTAGCCTCCTGTTTTTTGAGTATGTTTCAGGTCTTGGGATTTTGGCTTAGTGTAATTATTTTTTTTAGACTCAGTGATGGAGGCAAATACAAAGAATGTGCTAGTAAATGATAAAGTTTTTAAAAGTGGCAGTATCTCTATTTTTGTGCTTTGGTTTTGCTAGCTAATTCAGTATTTTCAAATGTAACTACATATATGGAATATATGATGACCCAATAAAATAAAACCAAATTGCACTAATAATTAAATCTGAAGGTGATTCTGAAATCCATTTTCTCCATTCCTCTGTAGCTATTAGCAGGCTTCCATAAATTCCAAAATGTTTTACTGGGGAACAAAATTTTAATATGGAATATTGAAACCAGGTTGTAAATTGGCTGCAATTCAGCATATGTCCTGGCAAAAAGCATGAGTAGTCTTTGGTTTTAAGGACTACAGCAAACAACTATGTTAGCATAATACTATTACATGGAATCTAGTGGCCAGATCCCCAGAAGTGCTGACATGATCATCAATAAAATGCAGTATTTTCTGACTGTATTCAAATACAGAATTTACATAAGCAGAATCATAAACAATTTGCTTCTGTAATCTTTAGATTTATAATCCAATATGAATTTTCCAAAGCACTATTAAAAATTTCTAGTGTACTGTGAAAAACAACTTCTATTTCCAAGTCAAGTGGATGTATGGAAAACTGTAATTCAAAACTCAGTATGAAAAGAAGGAGAAGCCAATCTACTCTCAAAGATGCTATTCTGGATTCTCCCACTGCTTTGAATGGGCTCAATCACAGGCAGTTCAGAAGCTCATTTTATATCTGTTTTGTAACTTCCACTCACCTTTGGATCAAAATTGATATACAGAAGCAAAAGTATAAATTTTATTACGGACTTTAAGAAGATTACTTTCAATTAGAGTAAGCTTCAGTTCCCCAAGAAAATTGCACAGCAATCACAAAAGCTAAATTTAGTAGCAGGTGTAGCTTTCCTTCTGGGTCAGATTAAATAGTGGAGGAAAGGTTTTGTAATTCAAGTAGTTCGGTCTCAACACTACACAGAAATGAGAACAGTATCCATAGTCTACACTTAGTAGCTCATTTTAGCTAAAGACTCCAAATTACACTTGCAAATATCCACTTACTGAGTTTTTAAACAATTCTATAATAAGGTAATGAGCACAGAGGGATTATTTTAGCTACCACTGAAATACAGCCACCTCTGAGATGTATCAGCATCTTTAAATGATAATACCAGTAATTTACGGCCTTGAGAGGTGAAAATTCATAACCCTGTGAATCCTTCTGGGATTAAGTTACTTACTATATTCACCTTATTTTTTATGATACATGTGAAGATTATACATGAGACTATGATGCATTTTGTAGAATACAAGGGAAAATGGGCAGTCTGTCCATGTCTGTGTTGGTTGCATTCCATCTTGCTCTTTGACAATATGAGTGGACCAGTCCTGGCACAATTCCTTGTGTCATTCCCCAATACATTGAGGCACTCTGTCTCTATGACTGTTCCTAAATCCTGCTAACATTTCGGACACTGGGAAGGAGATGATAAAATTGCATTACTTCCTCCTTTGCCATTTACAGCAGTATTCAAAACTTCTAATACTGGAATTATGATGCCACAGTAAATTTCATGCAATCTGTAAGCACAAGGTAGTGAAACCATGAATGCAGATCCACCCAGAAAAAATAAACAACTAAATGCAAACATCTACAACAACCTGAATCTCTATTTAGTTGTTCTATCACCTAAAGACCTACTCCCCGAGAAGCAGAATAGTGGGGAAAAAAAAAAAAAAAAAAAAAAAAAGGAAGGAGACCTCTGGATTGAAATGGAAACTGTTACACCCAGCAGTGAATGCCAAATGTCAGGCCCTGTGAGCACCACAGTTCAGCAAAAACATGACAGCCACAATGAACAGGACAAGCAAACCTCAGAAACAGAATGATGGGCAAGGCCCTTCAGGGATGGTAGCCAGTGAGGAAAAGACACAGTCCCCAGCAAACTTTCCAGTTTATAGTGAACATGACATTTATGGTGTGGAACACTTCTGTTGACCAGCTTTGTTAAACTACTCTGGCTTTTTTCCCAGAAGAAAAAAAGCTGGATGTTGGGAAACAGATATTCAACATTCTTAGTACTACTAGGCTCATTTTTTAAGAGGCAGGTAGCCTCCTATATTACACATTATCCAGTATTATATTTAGGTCCAAGATAATGGTCAATGTCTCTTGATTTTTTTATAAAGATTTTCTTTTTGTAGAGTTTCATTGAGAAACAAACATTCTTTCGTGAAGCTGTTTGAAAGGTATGCATTTAAGTTCACAGGAGTTCTGCAACTTTGCAGTAACCCTTATCATGAGAATTATTAAATCAAAATGGTGAGGTTTTATAGCCTTGTAATTATCATGTGCTGCTAGACTGTTCCTAACAGTCAGCATTTGAACTAAAGGGGGAAAAGCTAGATGGGTTTGTTCCTCAAAAACAAAAATTCCCACAAATGAGAAAAAAAAAAAAAAAAGAAAAAACCCACAAACAAACAAACAAAAAAAACCAAACAAAAAAACCCAAACCAACAACAAAAACAAACAAACAAACAAAAAAAAAACCAAAAAACCCAAAAAAACCACCAAAAGCAACCAAACAAGCAAACTCTAAGTTTCTGCTGTGATTATTGCTCAGGAGTTTTGGAAAGGGAGGGATAAACATGTCCGTGAAATTCTTTACACCTCATGGACCGGTGCTTGCAAGTCGAGAGATTGATAACGGAGTTGAAGACAGAACCCGAAACCCTCTTCAGCCTTTGTGGCTGCCTGGTGCATCGTCTCGCTCCCGTTGAAGTGCGTTTACTGCGCGCAGGGAGCGAGGGACTATCTCTGGACGTTACACGAGCTAACCAACCGCCCTAATTCTGTTTCACGCTTGCAAACAAAAGACTTCAGGAATCACCGAGCTAAAGAAAGCGAAGCCAAACGATGGTAGAATATATTACGGACTCGCTGGAGGTGCGGCCACCTAGAACGGCTGCGGCTCCCGATGCCGGTTCTGCGGCCGGTGCCGGCGCGGGTGGAGCTTGGCGGCGGCACGCGCCGCTCCGTGCCGGCTCCGCCTGGCGACCATTACCTCTCGCAAAGGAAAGCGGAGCGTGCAAGCGGCATTCCTCTGTGCCCTCTGTGGGTCTCTAAAGTCACCACCAGGCAGGCGAGGGAGAAGCGGTTCCCGCTGCTGCTGCTGTTGGAAGGGTTTGTGCAGTTCTTTAATTCTACCCCGCGGAAGAAGAGGAGGGGGAGCCGTGCGCTAAGCGGTGCCGTGTTTAGCCTTGCACTCAAGAAGGGCGCGGGAGAGAGAGCGGAACTTTGTCTGCAAGCCCGCGGAACTGTGTAGCTTGAACGAATTACTCCAGTGCTGTGCGCAGTCCACGGAACAGAAGCCCTGTGTCATCTGCAGGAGCTTGCGAGAAAGAAGCACTGCGGAGGAGCTGAGCATGTGCGGAGAAGGAAAGGACGATCTGTAGTCCTTCTGTAGTCGGGAGTCTGTCCGCAGCTCTGCGTGCGTATACGCGCACAAACACATACACGACACTCCACGCACAAACACATGCACACAACTCCACACGCACAAACACACAGAGGCAGCAGCGACAGCGAGCAGATGGAAATGAGAAAACCTGAACCTGTTGTTTCCACTTCGAGGACAGAGCGAACATTTCCCTGTGCCCACCCATGCCCACCGAGGAAAGCCATTTACCCGTAACCCCATAAATCAAGTGACTGGGAAAGATGCGGTGGGGAGGGGCTGGCAGAGCCTGAAGGGAACGGGATTGAGGTGGGAATGGAGGAGAAGGGAGATTGCAGAGGTAGCTGAAAGAAGCTGGGCATGCTTCATCCCTGCTAAATATTCCCACATGCTTAGGTACTCATCATCGGAAATGGAAGTATTTTACATTTTCTCATCTCCTCTTCTGTCAATGAGCCATTTAAAATCTCCGTGCTTCATCTCCCTTCAAAAGATGCACTTATTTCGCTTGTCACAACTGCCAACAGGGCAACAGAGGAACAACAGCTGAGGCAAAGCTTCATTTTAGGCTTGCAGACAAGGAACAGACCTTGGTGCTCTCTACGCTTGTCTTGGAGCAACAGCTAAACAGAAGAGATGAGGGGTCTTGTGGTCTCTGCCCATCTTGCCCGATCTCCCCTCTGGTTTGCTTCCACAAACAGATAACAACCTTGGGAGTTTTGTTTGTTTGTTCTTTTTTTGGAGGAGGGAGGTGCCAAACCAAAGGGGGTTCAAGATTTCTCTCCTAAATCCCAGCTCACTTAGACTCCTCCCTTCCTTCCTCACTTTTCAATTGCCTTTTTTTTTTTCCTTCTTCCCGCTCCATGTGTATCCAAGGAATAATTGTTGAAGATGTTCCATACCGTAATTGGATACTGACTGGATACTGTGTAAACAGTTAAAAATATTTTCATTGAAGAACATACAGTTCCTCCTGTTATCCTTTCCTCAGCAGTTCTGACAATTTCCTTCCTCCCATTTTCTCCTTTCTTTCTTCTTCCTTTTCTAACCCCTCCCAAGTATTGTTGCAAGGTTCCAAAGAGGCACAATTTGATAAATAAATGAATATATGTTGTCTTTTTTTCTATATGGATATACACAACACATAATTAATCAGGTATGAACATGGCGACTTAAGCACTCTGGGATAGCTTGACATGTGTAACAGTGAAGTAAGTGTGGACCATGCCTGGAGAAATGATTATAGGATGATGACAAAAGTAAGAAGGGTCTGAGAGGTAGATGCTAAGCAAAACTGGAAAGAAGCTCGGTAACAGGAACAGCAACAGTTAGGTTGTTATGATGTGGTACTAAACTATGAAGTAGAGGTGATTAAGCAAGGAAAGGTATGGGCTAGAGCTTGTTGAGTTGTGGTGTGGTGAAAAGGCCTGGTCAGTGACTGGTAGAACTGATGCAGGATCTGGGAAGTGACCTTGCTTCCAACACTTGGAATGTTTTAAATGAGAAGGTACTCATTCATTGCTTACCTCTGTCAAGGTTTCTGGGAGCAAAAGCTGGGCTGACACAATGGGCATTTTAATCAAGGTAAAATGTATTCACTCATGAGATTGGAGAGAACTAAATAAATGTAAATGCCCAAGTTAGATGAAGTGCTACAGTGAAGCTCAGCCCGCTCTGTAGAGCAGATGTAAAAAATCTGACCTACTGAATTTGCAGTTGCTGGGAAGGACTCCCCAGCCTAAGGGAATGCTTGTGAAAGCTGCCAGAGAGAGGGTCAGTTTTGCAAAAGCCTTTCCCCCCACCCCCTTTTCTTTACACTGTTTTAAGTGTTTAATCCCAGATTTGACCGCAGTATCCAATGTTTTTTTCTTTCCCAACCCTTGCCCTTGCCCCCTCTCACAAAAGCAAGCGAAGCGCGACTTTCTCAACAGGTGCTGAGGAAACTTGCGCTGCTGCCGCGGCCATCGCGACGCGGGGAGAACCGCCCGACTCTGCTGCCGCCCCGCGACTTGTGCTCACAAAGCAGCTGCCTTCGGCAGCGGATCCGGAGCCACCCACTAGCCCCAGCGCCTCCCTACCGCGCCCGCTGCGCGCCGCGGAGCGGGCAGCGAGCCCATGACTTGCAAACGATCGCACCCGGCACAAGATTATGTGTTAATGACAGGGCGCCGAACCAAGGAAAAGAAATGTCCCCAGAGCCGCGGGCTGGTATTGATAGCAGACCTTCTCCAGAACGGGGCAAAGCGCAGCTCTCAGTTCGCCTCTATAGACGCGAACTGAGAAGCTGTCTATAATTAAAATGTGCATCAACATCNCCCCCATTGAACACGAATTATCTTTTTCACGAGATGCAAATGGGCGGACAAGCAGCTGCAAAGCTCTACAATAAACTGTTTCATCCAAGGAAAGCCAGCTTGGGAAGGCACGCCTTTGAATGCCGCCCTCTCCCCCTCTTCCCCCCGCAACACACCTCCCTTCACATCCGTGCAGGCAACCTCTGTAGGCGATAACCAAGTCTAAAAACTCAGAGACGATCGATAATGTCTACTAAATATTCTGGGAGTGTACCAGTGTGGCGGGGAGGAGGGATGAGGATGAGGACAGGGATAAAAGGGTGATTAATCAGTTATTAATCACTGGCCACAAACAAGGGGAGATTATTTCGGGTAGGCAGCACTGTGGGGAGTTGCAGAATAGAGCCTTTTACTGAAGGCACGCGTGATGGGATCGGCACTTCAACATTTAGCCATGCCTGCGTAATTTTGATGGTGCACAATGTCGAAGCCACGTATTTCTTCTTTCCGTGTGCAGCATTTCCCTAAAGTGTCTGCAAGCACAGACTTAGCGGAGATATTTATGCCGCTACCCAGAGGTTTCCTTTTTGCTCTCCCTTCAGCCGGAGGAAAGCAAAAGAGACAAGCCCACTCGCCGCTACCCCTCACTCCCAAAACCTCTATTATACATCAGGGAAAAGGGATCAAAGGAAGGCAGAGAAAAGGTGTCGATCTTTGCACCCAGCTGCAGACCATGCCTTCAAGGCTGAATTGCTCAGGTACCTTTTCAAGAGGCAGGGAGCCCTGCATGCGTACGAACAGCGGAGTGTGAAGCATTTGGGGCTGTGAGACGGCTACACGCACGCTGGGCTCCTCTGTAACTTTCCCCACGCAACGGGTTAAACTAATGAGTGCATCGATACAGGCATTCCCGCAAAACGCCCGTTGCTCGACCGAAAACCAGAAATGCAGGTAATCCCACACACATACACTACTCTCATCATCACCTTAAAAAAAGTCACCCAGCGGGATTTGCTTGAATATATCCTAGCTAGAAGCTATATGAACCAACTCACGTCTCCCTTTGAGCATACTGCAAGAATATTTATTGAGCCCCAGCTCAGTCACTGCATTGAACGCCAAGCCTGGCAAGCAAATACATTTCCCATTTCCGAAGGCAGCTCTGAATCAACTCCTTTTCTCCCCGCTTCAGCGATCATTTATATATTTCCATTGTAAAGTACTCAAGGTAAAATATAAAACAAGAGATAAATATATAATTTAAATACATCTTGGTATAAGGCGAGAGCTTGCGACGCCCTGACCAAAAGCAAACGGACCCCTAAAAATATATCCCCTCGAATACTACCCTACCTTTCACACACGAAACCATCAATAAAAAGACGAGGTTCCAAAATGTAAATCCACTTTTAATCTCCATTTTCTTCACCAGGATGAAGTCCAGCCGGCCACATTTAGTACATTCCCTTTCCCAAAAGTCTGCTAATTTCGATTCCTTTGCACGGATTTCCCCTCTGCAGAACCCTTTCATATTATTCTTGAGAGCTCCTAATTCCTATTCCTTGGCCAGGCGCAGCGGAGTTGTTGCTGTTGATGGTGTGCGGTCACAGCTCGGAGTGAATGGTGTTTCTGGGATACCACAGCAACCTTGACGAGGACTCAACCATCTCTCCAACGGGGGCACAAAGTCTCAGCTACTCTCGATCGTGTCTTTTCCTTCCCCCCACCCCCCAGCTACCCCAACTCCCTGCACAACTGAAACCCAGCACAATCCTGTTTCGTTACAGCATCCACCAGGAGACACGACAGAGCATCTTAAAGCTCAGACGCTCTCTCTAATAAACTCCAAACAGTATTTGCAATTGAGATTCTCCCCCCGCCCCCGCTCCCCCAGCAGGGATCAATTCTGCCTAGGAGAATGGCTCGAGAAATAATACAGTGGCGAGGTTTCCACAGCCCCCCAGAGCATCCTCGGGTAGCGAATACGGCGGGGATCAGCCATCCTCTGCCACTCGCAAAAACAATCAGTCCCTTGGTACTAGGAATTCACGTGCGATGCTCGGGGGCTGCCGTCGCCACCACCGGCACACTAACACACGCGCCTTTGGGCACACATATCGCACGGCGGCATAAGCGTCTCCCAAGGGATTTGTAGGCTAATGGCTAATTACAGGCCGGTCTCCGCGGGCGCAGGGAGGCGGCAGGCAGGAGCTCGGCGGGCACAGCCCCGCTCCTACAGAACGCGGCCACAGCCGTGCCCTCAGCTGTGGCGGCTCTTTGTCGCGAGGAAGCACGGAAGACAGTCCCGCGCAACGCATCGCGCAGCGCAATATCCGCGCAGCCGGCGGGGCGGGCGGGGCGGCTGCTCCCGGCGGGCCAGGCTGGGCCGGGCCGGGCCGGGAGGGGGCGGTACAGCTGCGGCTCCGCCAGAAAGAGCGCTGGCGCCACCTAGCGGCCACGCTACCGAGCCGCTAGGACCACGCCGTTGCGCGGTGCAGAGGGTTGCTGAGTGGTCCTGCGCGACGGGAGCCTTGGCTGCGGGGGAAAGGGGGCTGCGGGAGCTGTCAACCGCCTTGTCTTGTTGTGCTCGGGACCCGCGCTTTAGCTTTCCTGACTCTGTTTGTTGCAGCTGCCGCGCAAGGTGCGCGGGGCGGCAGTTTCCTCCCCGCCCGGTGACGTGCGGAGGGTGCGGGCAAGAGAGGCCTGCCGTTCAGGGGCATGCATGTGTGTGGCTGTGCGGAGCAGTTTGTTCCGTGGGTGAATGTGTACGGGGGCGTGTGCGTGTACATGCGTGTGCACGTGCCACGATCCCGGCGCAAGTAGCATTGCGGGGCCCCACTCGTATCCGTGCCGGGCGTTTTAATGGGGGTGTGTTTGGTGATTGTGCGTGTTTGTGCCTGTGATTGCACACGTGTACATGTGTGTGGGAGTATGCGCGCATGCATGTGCTGTCACGTTGAATGTGAGTGCACATGTGCCAGGCGTGTGTGTATGCAAGCACATGCGACATGTTGGTGCTGTCTGTGCTTGTGAGTGCAGATGCCTGTGCACGCACATGGGTGTTGTATGTGCACATATCTGCATGTATGAGCGTGGATCTGTTTCTGTGCATCTGTGTGTGTGACTTGTGTGTGCATATGTGTGCATGTACGTGTGTTCTTACAGATGTCAGCCTCTGTGCCTGTGTTTGCACATTCTTTGTGTGTGCTCGTTTGCATTTGTATGTTTTTAATGCAGCTATACATACAGTGCACCTGCAAACGTGCATGCACATGAGTGCGTGGGTATAAAATGAAGTCCAATGCATGAGAGTGTGCACCATGAAGTGCTGGCAGCCGGTCATGAAAAATCTTTCCATGTCTACCTGCACAGGGGTATGCATTTCCCTATTTGTGCAGTATGTGTGTTTGTGCATCGAGTATGTTTGTGGAAAGGTGTCCTGGTTAGGACCTGTCTTCAGCTGGGACGTGGATGTGATGAGAGGCTTTATGTATATTTAGGTGCTTATATGAATTTGAAAATATTTACATATATATAAATTTTACATATATGTATATATATATATATATATACATATACACATACACATACACATATATATACTCTCTCTCT
>VWZE01000312.1:8425-23618 GCA_013396675.1 Eubucco bourcierii | reverse complement strand
TGTGACTCTGTGGATCTGTGACTCTGTGGCTCTGTGATTCCATGCCTGTGGTGCACATGTGTAGCCGGGGCAGGAATGGGCAGCAGCACCGTGCCCAGGTTGCCAGCCTGTTCCCATCACTCCTTGCTAGGCCTGTTAAGCCTGCCCGGGGCCTGTCCAGGCGGGGCTGCTCTGTGCTGCCCACCCTCCCAGCTGCCCTTCTCAGGCTGCTTGCCCTTTGGGGCTGTGTCTGGCTCCCTGCAGGTGTGGTTGGCTGCTGGGCAGAGCTCTAAGCTCCTTTCATTCCCGAGGAATTCCTAGCATGTGATTTGCTGCTGGTTTTTTCCCCTTGACTGACGGCTCCTGAGCTCTGACCTCTGCTGGGGGCTGTCTCGGCGTGCCTGCAGCCTGTTTCCTCATCCATCAAGCCAGGGTTGATCTTCCCTCTGTGCTTTGCCTCCCAGCGCCCTGCCTGGGACTGCACTTCCAGCTCGGGGCTTTGCCTCTCGCCTCCGAAGCCAGAAACCTCCCAGAGCAGCTGCCGGGAGGTCGGGAGCTGGCCCAGGCGGGACTGCCTCCTGCAGGGCAATCCTCTCCCCACGTGTGCCCAGGTGTCCACTGACAAAGCTCCTGTCCTCTGCTGGCATCCTGGCAGAGGGATGCCCTCTCCTGAGCGCCCTGCAGCTGCAGCGTACCCACGGCTGTGCTGGGCCACAGCAGCCTTGGCAGCTGCTTGAGACACTGCTTCTGTATGCCCCAGGCTGCAGCACCTGGTCCTTTGCGGGAGGCCAGCAGTGCCCACAGCTGGTGGTGGCAGGGTGCCCACAGCTGGTGGTGGCAGGGTGCCCACAGCTGGTGGTGGCAGTGCCAAGTTCATCCCCCGAGCTGGTCTGTGGGGTCAGTGGGGCTGAGCACTGCTCCTGGGTGAAGCTGCCTCCAGCAAAGAGTTTGTCCAGAGCCCGGCAGGAGCCCTTGCAGCAGCTGGGGGCCCCTCCCCACCCCACCATCAGCCTGCCCACCTGCCCACCAGAGTGAAGGAAGCTGTCTGAATGCCCCCTGCCCCCCAGCAGCAGGGAGACCTGGAGGCATTTCCCTGGTCCAGCAGTTGGGTAAGGAGTTTGGCATCTATGAGCCTGGGGGGCCTGGGTTGGGACTCCTGCCTGTGACCCCGGGGAGCACCCCCAGGGAGCAAGAGTTCACCTTTCATGGCTGTGTCCTCCCTAATTCATCCTTCCTCGGGGTGGTGCTGCTGGGAAATGGAAGAGAAGCAAGGAGAAGGTCTTCAGCCGTAGGTCATCCTCCAGGGGAGGGCATCTCCTGGGGCCTGGCAGGTCTCTGAGCAGGGAGCAGGCAGCTGAGGCTCTGACCCCAGCAGCACAAGCCCACAGAGTGGGCACAGCCCCGCCAAGGCTTCCCAGTGCACTGGGAGCATCTCCAGCACCCACTGTGCCCTCACCAGCTTCCATGGCTTGGCATCATGCTTCTGCCCCTTTTAGCTAACCTCAGGAAGCTGATCCCTGGAGGGTAGGCAGATGGGCTGATGGCAGCAGCGCCCAGCACAGCGACCTGCCAAGGCAGGAGCCCCCTGCACTGCCATGCCCTTGGCAGGCTGCTGGTCAATAACCAAACCAAGGGACAACTCCCTTCTCTTATGCCCACCCCTGCCCTCTTGGGGTGATGCAAAAGAGCAGCTGAGACCCTGGGACCCCAGTTCAGTTGACAGGGCACTGTGGCTGGCACCTTCCCAAGTGTCTCTCGGCCTGTCCCAACATGGAGGCTTGGCAGAGTGACCCTCGAGCCACCAGCAAAGTGGAAAATGATGCTCAGGCTCTTTTTATGTGGGTTGGGAGCAGCTGGGCTTCAAAACCAGGCTGTCCTGCTGGGAGGGCCCCAGCTGGCCCTGGCAGTGGGCTGGGGAGATGTGGTGCCCAAATGCGGCAGGCTGGCAGCATGGCATGGCGCACTGCAGGGCCAGGAGGCAGCCACAGACAGCACAGCTCCAGATGACACCTCTCAGGTTTATACACTGCTCTGCTTCCCCCAGCCCTCAGATCACAGCCTGGGGGGGTGACAAAGTGGGGGTCCTCTCGGGAAGGAAGGGAGTGCAGGAGGAGGGGACAGATCCTTTCTCTGTGCTATGGCGCTGAGATGGGGACTGCTCTGAGCCAGCACTCCCCTGGGATGCTCACCTTGGCCCCAGGGACCAGCAGCATCACCATGCTGGCTTCAAGGGTGCCAATGGCTGCGTGCCAGGCTGGTGGTGCCTGTGGGGCAGGCTTGTGTGGCAGGGGACGTCTGGGGCTGACTGGTGGGCACTGGGTGGCACGGTGACGGCAGCGTTTGCCCTCCAAGCGTGACCCGGCGCGGGGGGCAGTGTCTGGCATGGGGGCAGCCTGCTGTGGGGCAGCGAGGGGGCAGAGGGGCGGGGGGCAGAGGGCTCTAATCGTCCTTGTCCTTGGCGCCGTGCTTCAGGATGCGAGTGAACTCCACGTAGTTGAAGTTGCCCTTCTTGTCGATGGGCGCCTCCCGGTACATCTCGTCCACCTCCTCGTCCGTGAACCTGTCCCCCATGGTGGTCAGCAGCTCCCGCAGGTGGTCCTCGTGGATGAAGCCTGTGGGGGACAGCGGCAGGGGGTGGCCTTAGCAGGGCACACGGAGGGAGGCCTGAGTGCCAGGACCAGAGGGCAAATGGCACCCTGGGCTGCGTCCAAACCAGCATTGCCAGCAGGTCCAGAGAGGGCATCCTGCCCCTCTGCTCCGCTTTGCTCTGCTCTGCTCTGCTCTGGGCAGGGCTCACCTGCAGGGCTGGGGCCAGCTCTGGGACCCCAACACAGGAAGGACATGGACCTGATGGAGAGGGTCCAGAGGAGGCCATGAAGATGCTCAGGGGGTTGGAGCAGCTCTGCTGTGAGCACAGACTGAGAGAGCTGGGGGGATGCAGCCTGCAGAGGAGAAGGTTCCAGGCAGAGCTCAGAGCTGCTGCCAGGGCCTGAAGGGCTCCAAGCAGGCTGCAGAGAGACTGTGCCCAAAGGGCTGCAGGGACAGGTCGAGGGCAGTGGCTGCAAACTAGAGCAGAGCAGCTTGAGATTGGCTGTGAGGAACAAGTTGTGCAGCAGGAGGCTGCTGGAATACTGCAGCAGGTTGCCCAGGGAGGGGCTTGAGGCCCATCCCTGGAGATCTTGCAGGTGAGGCTGGAGAGGGCTGTGGGCAACCTGCTCTAGTGGAGGATGTCCCTGCTGAGTGCAGGGCTGGCACTGGGTGAGCTCTGGAGCTCCCTTCCAGCCCAGACCCTGCTGTGATTCTGTGACTTCCCCACCTCTCCCAAGGACAGCCCTGCCCAGCTCCTCCCCTCTGAAGCTGCCTGGGCACCCCCTGCAGGGCACTGAGCCCAGGCAGGGCAGGCAGTTGGCACGGGGCTGCCCCTACCTGAGGCCTCCTCGTCGAAGCAGGCGAAGGCGTTGCGGATGACGTCCTCAGGGTCGGTGCCGTTCAGCTTCTCCCCGAACATGGTGAGGAACATGGTGAAGTTGATGGGCCCTGGCGCCTCGCTCATCATCCCCTCCAGGTACTCATCCGTTGGGTTCTTCCCTGCCGGGCACAGGGAGAGGTGTGGGCACCAGGACACGTGCCCGGGGCCAGCTGCTGGGGGTGACTTTGCTGCTGTGTGCTCACCCATCCCACCAGCATGGGAAGCATCTTCTTCCTGCTTTAAACTGGGCAGGAGGCTGTGCCAGGCTCAGCCCCAAGGGAGATGCAGGAATACACCCAGGGGTCACCAGGAATAAACCCACAGCTCTGCCCCATTCCCCTCACAGCTGGCAGCCAGCAGCACCCAAGGAAAGGTGCAGCCATGGCCCCACACCAGCCTCGTGCTGCTGCTGTCCCCAGCACCGCTCCTACCGTGGCCGTGCCAGCGATGGTTTAGCCTGCTCTGCTGGGGTCCTCATGCCCCCAGTGAGCAGCCCCTCTCTGCTCCCAGAGCTGCAGCTCCTGGGAGGAAGGAGGCCCCTGCCATGGCCGGGCAGGACCTCCAGAACAGGTTTGGCTGCCAGATCAATCATTGACAGTGCCAAAGGGCCTCGAAGGTGCCACAGGGAGTAGCAGGTGGGCTCCCTGCAGGGAGGGACAGGCCCTGGGTGGGGGCAGGCCAAGGTGTGCCGTCAGTGCAGGGACAGAGCTCTGCTGCCACCCAGGCTGAGGGCTTTGTGCCACGGGGCACGGCCCCGGGCAGTACCCTGGGGCGAGAGCGCTCGAAGGCTGTGTGGTTGCAGCTGCTGCACGCTCCCAGGGCAGGGCGCCCCCAGCCCCACGAGTCTCCTCCGGTGGGCACAGCTGCAGGAGCAACACTCCCAGCTGGTGCCCTCGGGGGCTCCACAAACGTAGCTTCTGGAGTGCCAGCAGAGGGACCTGCCCCCAGTCGCGCAGCCGGCACAGGCTGGCGCAGGGCACCTCGGTGGCGAAGGCGCCGAGCAGCGCCCGGCGCGAGGCAGTGGGGGGCAGGGGAGGTGCCCGGGGCAGGGGGCAGGGCTGACCCAGCGAGGCCAGCATGTCGTGCAGGTCCTCCTTGTCGATGAAGCCGTCGCGGTTCTGGTCGATCATGTTGAAGGCCTCCTTGAACTCCTGGATCTGGGACTGGTCGAACATGGCGAAGACGTTGGAGGTGGCGCGCTGCGGGCGCTTCTTGGTGGTCTTGGCCTTGGCACGCTTGCTCGACATCCTGGCGCCTGCGCGGGGACCTGCGGGCATGGCACAGGCCTCAGCAGGGGCACAGCCCCAGGAAAGGGCACAGAGGCAAAGCCACACAGGTGCTCACAGGGGCACAGGTGTCAGGGGTGGGAAGGGACCCAAAGAGCTCATCCAACCCCTGCCAGAGCAGGAGCAGAGAATCCAGCTCAGGGCACACAGAACACATCCAGACAGGCCTGGAAAGGCTCCAGAGGAGGAGATTCCACAGCCCCTCTGGGTAGCCTGTGCCTTACAGTAAGAAGTTTCCCTTGTGCTGAGCTGGAACCTCCTGTGCTGCAGCTTCCATCCATTGCTCCTTGGCCTATCCCAGGCAGCAGTGAGCAGAGCCTGTCCCTGTCCCCCCTCTCCTGACCCCCTCAGATAGTTACGAACATTGATCAAATCCCCTCTCAGTCTTCTCCTCTGCAGCCTAAGCAGCCCCAGGTCCCTCAGCCTCTCCTCAGTAGGCAGTGCTCAGTGTCCTCAGCATCCTCACAGCCTCCCTTGGACTCTCTCCAGCATACCCCTGCCCCTCTGAAACTGGGGAGCCCACCACTGAAGGCAGCACTCAAGATGGGGTCTCCCCCAGGCTCCCTGCCTGTCACACAGTTCAGCAGCAGGGAGTTAAGGTGCTCACAGGGTGTGACGTGGGCACGGGTGAGGCTTGGGCTCCAGTGAGGCCCCTGGGCAGTCCTGAGAGCAGACAGAACTCACTGGCATCCCTGCCCAGGGCTGTGCCCATGGCTGCGGTTGGGGCTCTCCCCACACCCCAACCCTGCCTGTGCCTGCCCCCTTTGCAGCCCAGGCACAGGGAGTGATGTCAGTGCCAGGGGGTGGCCATGGGGATGGCATTTTGGACAGTTTAGCAGTGCCCCCCCCAGCAGGCTTCCCGTCCTGCTTTGGCAGGGCTCACCCAGTCCTGTTCACCACAGCTGCCAGGCACTGGCTCTCCCTGGCACCCTGCATTTCCCTGGGCAACAGCAGACCCCAGCCGATCCCGGGAAGTGGGCACAGCACCCAGCACCGGGGGTTATCTGCTCGGGTACATTCCTCACATACCACTGCCTCCCCTCCCCCTCCATCCAGCCCAACTCCTGCTGCTTCAGCTGGGCCAAAGGCCACTGGTTGCCCACTGCAGTGCCCAGTTGTGCCCTGTGCTCTGCCCACGGAGCCGCAGGGAGGGCCCCAGAGTGGAGGGAAGAGAGCAGAGGCCCTCAGGGGGCTGCAGGAGGAGCAAACAGCACTGGGAGTGTGGGTGCTGAGGACTGGTGCTGTTGTTTCAGGTAGCCCCGAGGGGCAAAGATGGGGCAGCAGTGGGATGGACAGACCCTGGGGGGCACAGCTGGGGCCGTGAGGCATGGCAAAGGCACCGTGTGGGCACGAAACACCACCAGGGCAGGTCCATGGCAGGAAAAGCAGCACTAAGGTTAGGAGACCTCACTGCTCCCCACTGCTCCGTGAGAGCAGGCTGCAGCCAGTTGGGGCTGGGCTCTGCTCCCTGGCATCAGGTGAGAGGAGAGGCAATGGCCTGAAATTGTGCCAGGGGAGGGTTAGGTTGGAGATGAGGAAACATTTCTATGCTGCAAGAGTGGTCAGGGACTGGCACAGGCTGCCCAGGGAGGTGGTGGAGTCCCCATCCCTGGAGGTGTTCCAGAGCCCTGTGGCCGTGGCACCTGGGGGCAGGGTTTGGTGGCCATGGTGGGGCTGGGCTGAGGCTTGGACTGGGTGATCTTGGGAGGGCTTTGCCAGCCCAGACAGTTCTGTGCTCATGTGCCAGCAGGACCAGCCAGGCAGAGGGACGGTGCCAGCTGCCAGCTCAGCACAGCCTTAGAAAGCCTGGGGAGAGGCCAGCCCAGGGCAGAGATGCAGCTCACAGAGGGCAGCCCAGGGCAGAGATGCAGCTCACAGAGGGCAGCCCAGGGCAGAGATGCAGCTCACAGAGGGCAGCCCAGGGCAGAGATGCAGCTCACAGAGGGCAGCCCAGGGCAGAGATGCAGCTCACAGAGGGCAGCCCAGGGCAGAGATGCAGCTCACAGAGGGCAGCCCAGGGCAGAGATGCAGCTCACAGAGGGCAGCCCAGGGCAGAGATGCAGCTCACAGAGGGCAGCCCAGGGCAGAGATGCAGCTCACAGAGGGCAGCCCAGGGCAGAGATGCAGCTCACAGAGGGCAGCCCAGGGCAGAGATGCAGCTCACAGAGGGCAGCCCAGGGCAGAGATGCAGCTCTCAGTCCTCAGGCTCCTCCTGCAGGCACTGCCCCTTCACGTTGCCCTGTGCTCAGCTTCCCCACCGGGGGCAGCCTCTGGCCTGGGGGGCAGCCTGGGGGCAATGCTCAGTTAATAGCTTATGGATGAAGCCCGCGGGTGGGGGGGGGGCCAACAGGGCATGCCCTGTGCTGTGTGCCCACTGGGCAGCAGGGCTGCTGCTTCCCTGGCAGTTAGTGGTCAGATCATGCTGCACGAAGCAGCAGCAGGTGTGGGGCAGCAGCTGTGCCCAGCTCTGGCTGTGCTGCTCCAGCATCTGCTTTCCAGCTGGGTTCTTAATGCTGATGCACCCCAGAGGACCTCGGAGCCTTGGGTCAGCTCTCCTGGCAAGGCTCCAGAGCTGGCACAGACCAAGGCAGAGCAAACAGCCAACTCCTGCCAGCCCTCTCCAGACCATGCCTGCTTCTCACAGCACACATCCTGCTGGCAGAGCTCTCCAAGCTCATCCACTCCAACCCCACACCCAGCACTGCAGGCTCAGCACCAAACCATGGCCCTAAGCAGCAGGGCCACAGATGCTGGCACACCCCCAGGAATGGGCACCGCAGCACTGCCCTGGGCAGCCTGTGCCAATGTCTGAGAAGCCTTCCAGGGCAGAAATATTTCCTGAGCTCCAGCCTGAGCCTCCCCTGGGACAGCTTGGAGCCATTGCCTCTGCTCCTGTCCTGTCCCCTCCTGCTGTGCCTTTCTCATCAGAGGCCTGCAGAGCTGGAGGCTGGAATGGGCACTGGCCTGGTCCTCACCCTGCTGCAGCCCTCAGGCTCCCCGTGCCAGGCTGTCCTGGAAAGACATCCCCAGGGCTGCAGTCAGTGCCAAACCCTAGCCACTGTCAGTGCCAGCAGGGCTGCCCTGGCACACAGTCCCAACCCACTGCAGGAGCACTGGGCCACAGCAGAGCCTGCCAGCGCCTGCTGGGTCCAAGCTGGACCCTTCACCCACAGGGGACATGCTCCATGTCCCCCAGGAGACAGCTTCCCTTTATCCCCCATGGGCCTCAGTGGCTGCAGGCACTGGGATGGAAACTGCACTGCCCTCAGCTCCCTGCCTTGCCCTGCTCTGAGCTGCCCTGGGCCAGCACCTAACAGCAGTCAGCAAATCACTCCAGCACCCCTACTTGCTGGGTCCCTTCCCAGTGCCCACCAGGAAAGTGACCTTTGTCGGCAGGCAGCTGAGGAGAGCAGTAGGGCTGGAGAGCCCAGTTGGGTGGGCAGGAGCCCTCCACCCCTCACAACCCATCTCTGGCTTCCCCCAGCACTGCTGCACTGCAAAGCTCCCTGCAAGGGGACAGCCTGCCCCTGCCTGCCTTGCCAGACACCCTCTGTGCACTGCCAGCCCCAAACCACTCCCCAGGCAGCAGGAGGAGCCTCAGGTGAACAGCACAGGACAGGAGGAGCAAGGAAAGCTCTGCTGCTGGCCCATGGCACTAGGCCCAGCTTTCCAAGGCAGCAAATTATGAGCAGGGTAATTAGCAGAAGTCTGGAGACACAGGCAGGAGCTTTGCTCTCACCACGTGGATTAGTATTGTCCAGATATTTCACCTGCCCTGGTGGTGGCCAGCAGCAGGGGCACAGCCTGGCACCCTCTCCAGAGAGATGGTTCTCCTTAGGGGCATTAAAGGGGGACTTTGGCAGCACAGGGCTTTGCAGTTTGATCCAAAGCCTGCCCTGGGAAGATGCTCAGTGCCAAGGTCCAGCTTGGCCTGGTCATCTCCTGATCTGCCTTCAGCAGACCTCCTCAGCCTGCCTGGGGCTTGGGAAGAGACTTTTGGGAGTCAGTGTGGGAGAAGGAAGGCTCCTGCATGAGGCAAGACATGCACTGAGGCCTGATCCATGAGGGCTCTCCAGCCCCAGTCCCCTGCTTTCTGGAATTCCAACATCCCAGTGCTCAGACTGCCTCGGGCAACTCCTGCCCATGGCCCTGCCTACTGGGCTGGACATGGCTGTGCCACTTGGTACAGCCCACAGAGACTGTCCCTGCTCCTGTCACCCCCACTGAAAGGCCTGTCCCAGTGCTGCTCCAGCCTGGGAGCTGCTGATCTGACAAGAGAGTTGAGGAGGTTGGCACTGGAGTGAGACCCCTGCCAGCCTGCCATGAAAGTCTGTGACCTGATCACCACACTCAGCCCATTACCTGCCCTTATCCCCCCATCCTTCTGCTGGGCTGACCTCCCTGCCTCCTGCACCACCAGGCTGGTGAGAGCCAAGCCTGGGGGGGCACAGTGCTGGCTGTAAAGTTCCCACATTGGTACAGAAAATAGTTTTGAAGAGAGAGAGCAAAGCCTCACAGCTCTCAGACAATAAACTGGCACAACCTCCCTGGGCAAATCCAAACCAGCAGTTTGATCCTGGAGCTGCCTCTGAACCGTGTTGGGGAGGCTGGGATAAGCCAAAGGGACACTGCAGTGCTGCCAGGGCAGGCAGCCCTGCCCCGGTGCCATCTGCTGCCTGCTTCCACCCTTCCCTGCCCTGCATCCTCTCCTGTGCTGCTGCAGCCTGCTGAGAAATGGAGCAGCAGGGAGCTGCTGCCGAGCTGAAGGCTGCTGGCAGGACTGGTTGGCATGAAGGAAGGGTGCCCAGGTGGGCAGGGGACAGGATGGGTCCCCTCGTGGTGGCAGCAGCCTGTCCCCAAGCTCTGGGCTGTTCCCATGCCTTTGGAAGCCACAATCACCTGGGATATGCTGCTAAAGGGACTCCCAAGGGTATGCCTCCTCCAACACTGGCAAACTAACCACAGAGGCCACCTCCAAAACTGCTGGTGAGCCTCTGGCACCTCAAGGGGAATGGGTGTGAAGTGGCAGAGGGGAGACTGAAACTGGATGTCAGGAGGAAGTTGTTTGCAGTGAGGGTGGTGAGAGACTGGCACAGGCTGCCCAGGGAGGTTGTGGAGCACAGAATCACCCAATGTGAGCTTTGAGCTTTGATCACTTTGGGTGATTCTGTGCTCCACAACCTCCCTGGAGGTGTTCAAGGCCAGGTTGGATGAGGCCTTGAGTGCCCTGTGCTAGTGGGAGGTGTCCCTGCCTATGGCAGGGAGTTGGAACTGGATGATCCTTGAGGTCCCTTCCAACCTTCCCATTCTACGATTCTATGCCCCAGCAGCAGGCAGAGGAGCCAGAAGCAGGCAGAGGAGCCAGAAGCAGGCAGAGGAGCCAGCAGCCTTCCCGGCCTGGAGAGGCAGATGGCGGCCACCTGCACGCCATGCCCTGGGCAGCGTTGGGTATCTCCCCGGGAGGAGGAAGGGGCTCACCTCGGACCGGGAATCTGCCGGCAGCGCCTCGGGGGCGGAAGGGATCTCAAACTCCTCCTACAGCCGCACAGAGCCTGCCAGTGACGAGAGAGAAAAAAATCAAACGACCGAAGAAACCAAACCATCTTTGGTCAGCAGCAGAGGTTGTTGACACTTGGGGATGTTCCACTCCAAAAAATGCTGCTTGGGCTGCTGCTTTCTCCTGCACATTCGTGTCTCAGAGCCTGCCTGGCTCCTGTCACAGTCACAGCAAGAGGACCTCAAGTTTTCAGGGGCAAAGCTAAAGAAACGCAACATTGCTCTGCTCGAGGCTGCGGGAAGTGAGCTGAATAAAGCTTTTCTGCCTTACAACAGGTTTTTGCCTGACCTTGCTCACAGGTCACTGGGGAGATCTCTGGAGCATCTGGAGTTTGGCCATCAGCAAAAAGACTTTGGGAGGAAAAGCAAAGCTTCCAGCCAGGAGCGGCTCCCACGGGGCAGGAGGTGGGTGACGGCCCCGGGCAGCAGGACCTGCTCCTGCAGCGCTCCCACCCCTGGGAGCCCAGAGCGGTTCTCGGCTCCCCCGGCTGGGACTTCCCCGTCGAGAGGCTCTGCCCACCCGCCCGGGGGGAGCGCGGCCTGCCGGACACACAGCGGGGCCCCTCCCGAGGGCTGAGCCCAGCAGCGGCTCCTGCACCGCAGAGCGGGGGCTGCTCGTTCCGCTCTCCTCGGGGCAGTCGCCCGCTCCTGTCCCGCCGCTGCCCCTCCGGGCCGCCTCGGATTCCTCGNNNGGGCCGCCTCGGATTCCTCGCGCCCCGTCGGGGCCGCCCCGCTCCATCCATCCCGCCCCGCCGCGCTGGCCCAGCTCGCTCCCTCCCGGTCCCGCCGGTGCCGCCCCGCTCCCTTCCGTGCCGGCCGCCGCCCGTGGCCGCTCGGCCCCGTGGGAAGCGTTGGGGCCGGGGCCGCCTTACCTGGAGCCGAGCGGGAGCTGCGGCGCTGCTCGAAGCTGCTCTGCGGGACGCGGCCCCAGGGGCGGGCAGCGGGGCCCGGGGCGGTGCCGTCCGCCCCGGCTCGGCCCATACAAGGCAGAAGAATGCGGCGGGGCCGGGGTCGCGGGGCCGGGGCGGCGGGACCGGCCTTATATAGATGAAGGGGCGGCGGGAGCGACCCACGCGTGTCCGCTTTCCCGTCGGGAGTGCGCAGCTCGGGGCGGTGCCCGGCGCGCCGGGAACGGGCACCACCCGAGGTTGCCGTGGGCATCCCGGCGACACGGGGCACGGTGGAGCCGTGGGTGCCCGCAGGTGACCCCGGGCAGGGGCCCACGGGTGGGTGGCTCACTCCGGGATTCCTGCAGCAGGTCGCCGCCAGCGGGCCTGGGGCTGGCTGGCACCGGTGGCACTTCGGAGTTATTTGGAGAGGCTCCGAGGGCTGCCCCAAGGGCTCTGCTCACGGCGAGGTGGGGCCAGCGGCCATGGGGAGCAGGCAGGCAGCGCTGAGCCTGCCTCTGCCCCGGGCCGCCGGTCCCGGGAGGATGCTGCCGAACAGCCCCTCTAGGGTTCCCTAACGACTGGTCTGGAGTGGAGCCCAGTGGGGACCTGACCCTCACTGAGCCGAAGCCTGCAGGGATGGGCAGCTCCAACCTTCACCAGAGGCAGGCCAGGCCTGGGTCCTGGAACACCTCTCCAGGCCTACAGGTCTGGCCCACGTTTGCTTTCCCATCAGCAGCCCTGAGCCACAGCCCAGTCCTGTGGTCACCAAGAGGAGCTCCTGGTCCGGTGGGCTTCTCCTCAGGAGGGTGGTGCCCCCCAGCAGACATCCTCTCAGGGAGATTTATCTTTGGTTCACAGGATCCTGGGGCCAGAGCTCAGTCTGCTGGGGAGCAGGTGGGTTGGAGAGTGACACACAAGGAGTGTTTCTGAGAGGGCTTCACCCAGCCCTACAGCAGGTGGCCATAGCAGGGCTGCTCTGCCTGGGCACCTGCCAGCACCTCCAGCAACCCCAGCAGCTGCAGCACTGCCCATGAAGAGGTGGAGCTGAAGCATGAGCACCATGCCCTGGGCACTTCCCATGGTGGCAGAGCCGTGGGGAGGGGACAGCATAGAGCACACAGGCACCAGGCCACGCTCACAGCAACACGAGTGAGGAGCAGAAAGGTGCAGAGACACAACTTCACCTTCAGCTGCCTCTCTCCTGCAGGGCATCACTAACAACTGCTAAAACTCCACACACCCGACACAAACACAACAGCCTGCCCGGGCCCTGCCCGGGGCATGGATTTTGTTCCTGCTGGCACAGACCAGTGAGTCACTCTGCCAACAGGCTGCCAGCCTTAACCAAGACCGCTGCCTGGCTGATCCGTGCCAGGGTACTGCCTCCTTTGGGGAGCCATGGGGGATCTGTCAGCCTCGGCTGGAGCAGGTGTCCTGCCTGCACCCCTCCAGGACAGGCTGTGCTGGGAGGGGAACCAGGATCTGACCTGACGTGGAGATGGGGTTGGAAACACTGCCAGAGCAGAGGCAAGCCAAGGAGAGCGCAGGAGCTCCCCACCAGGTTTGCCTTTCTTATACAAACAGAAGGGAGAAAGAACAGATGCCAGAGCTCGGCCCAAGCTGCCACCCTGTGGCTGCTCCCAGGCTGTTCTGTGCTGGAGGAAAGGTCTGGCCCCCACCACTGCCACCAGTCCTGGCTTGATGGGGAGGTCTCAGCTGACTGGGGGCCAGCAAATGTGATGCCCATCCGTAAGAAGGGCTGGAAGGATGATCCAGGTAACTACAGGCCTGTGAGTCTGAGCTGGGTGCCAGGGAAAGTCATGGAGCAGGGCACCCTGAGTGCCATCACACAGCATACACAAGACAAGGTGGCCCAGGCAGCAGGGGGTTATGAAAGGCAGCTGCTGCCTGACTGCTCTGAGCTCCTTCTACTGCAAGGTGACTGCCCAGAGTGTAAGAGAAGGGCCTGGACATTGTCTGCCTGGACTTTACCAAAGCTTTGGCACTGCCTGCCCCAGCATCCTCCTGCAGAGGCTCCTGGCACAAGGCTTGACTCAGTGCTCTCTGCCCCAGATCAAAACCTGGCTGCTGGCTGCAACCAGAGAGTGGTGGGAATGGAGCTGAAGCTGGCTGGGGCCCAGGCATCAGTTGTGTCCTCAGGGCTCAGTGCTCGGCCTGTCCTCTTTGATGTCTTTAGCAATGCTCTGGGTGAGGGCATTGAAGCACCCTTGGGTTTGTTACCAGGGAAGTGAAACAGTGACCCTCCCAACTTGGCAGTGCCAGCTGGGACATGCCCATGCAAGCAAGGAAGGAAAGATTCCACCCAAGGTATCCATGCAGGAGCTGCAGCCCAAGCACTGCTGAGCTGACCTGAGCTGCTCACCACACTGCACCCCACTGCAGCTCCCCAGACCCACACCCATGCACGTGCAGGGAATTCACTGTCACTGACCCAGGCCCTTCCCTGCCCACCAGGCCACATAAGCACACCCTGCAGAGGTGACTCGACTGGCACCAAATGCCCTGCCCACCCTGTGCTGAAGAAGTGATGCCCAGCATGTTTGTTGGTTTTTTTCCCCTGAGGAATGCCATTGCTCTTGGGAGGCAGGAGCACACAAAAAATTGTCAGATTTTCAGGCTGCCACCTGTGTGCTCTGCCAGGAGCACCACTGCAACAATCACAGCACTGGTTTGGTTGGAAAAGAGCCAGTTCAACCCTCAGCCCAGCACCACCATGGCCACCAAACCCTGTCCCCAAGTGCCACGGCCACATGCTTCTGGAACACCCCCAGGCATGGGGACTCTGCCACCTCCCTGGGCAGCCTGTGCCAATCCCTGACCACTCCTTCAGCCAACAGCTGAGGGGATCCTACAGGAAGGCTGCAGAGGGACTTTTCATGAGGCCAAGGGGGAATGGCTTGGAGCTGAGGCNTCCAGGCATGGAGACTCCACCACCTCCCTGGGCAGCCTGTGCCAATCCCTGACCACTCTGGCACCAAAGAAATTTGTCTTCATCTTCAACCTAACCCTGCCCTGGCACAATTTCAGGACATTGCCTCTCCTTCTACCACCTGAGACTAGGCAGAAAAGGCAACCTCCTTTCCGGGAACTGTCGAGAGATCAACTTTACACCGCTCGACACCTCTCCTGCCTGCGGACGTCGCACGCTGTGCTGCTGAGCAAAGTCGCCAGGCTGCCCCTTTAGAGCCTCCGGCACCCCAGTCCCGCGCCCCGTCTCCAGGAAGGAGCCCCGGTGGACTGTCGGGTGCCGTCCACGGGTAGGAAGTGGGCAGCACAGTGCCTGGATGCAGTGGGGCTCCGCCGGCGGCTGACTCGGCACGGCCCGGCACGATGCTCTCCGCGTGGGACAGTCCCGAGGGCCGTCCGCTGGCGTGGGCCGCTCTTCCACCCTTCCGCTGAGGAGTAGCCCTGCGGAGTCTCCCTTCCTCCCGCCCGGCGAGCCCTGGGCGCTGCTAAAACCGCTTCGCTTCACCACACCACCGCCGCCGACTCTCGTCGAGCCCGATCCTCCTCGCCTCCTCACGCCCAGGCTCCGCCCTCAGAGGTCCGCCCCAGCTTGGCCCCTTTGGGCCGCCGTAGGGAAAGCAGCGCCCGCGTGACACGAGGCACGGCCGCGATTGGCGGAGCGGGGACGCGGGCGAGTGACGGTGCGCGGAGGCCGCTTCCGGGCCGGCGGCGGGGCCGGAGCGAAGGAGGATGAGCGGCGCGCGGCGCGGGGAGGAGCCGCCGCACGCGCAGCAGCACGCGGTGGCGAACGGCAGCGCGGCCGGGCGCGGCTCGGTGTGGGGCAAGGCGCTGCGCAGCGACTCCGCCTGGCACGACAAGGTGGGGCCCGGCAGGGGGGTCCCGTCGGGTGCGGGCCCGGGGCTGGCCCCGCCCTCAGCCCCGCCCTGTCCGCGCACCGGTGCGGGAGCGTGGGGGGGCCGCTTTCTCCTGGGGGTGCGGGCGTCGATCGCCGGTGACGATCGCCGGTGCCGCTGCCCGGGCCGCAG
>VWZE01000310.1:513217-524965 GCA_013396675.1 Eubucco bourcierii | reverse complement strand
CTGGGATTGTTTAGCCTGGAGAAGAGGAGGCTCAGGGGAGACCTTCTTGCTGTCTACAACTACCTGAAGGGTGATTGTAGCCAGGACGAGGTTACCTTCTTCTCTCAGGCAACCAGCAGCAGAACAAGAGGACACAGTCTCAAGCTGTGCCAGGGGAAGTTTAGGATGGTGAGGAGAAAGCTCTTGACTGAGAGAGTCATTGACTGCTGGAATGGGCTGCCCAGGGAGGGGATGGAGTCAGCATCCCTGGAGGTGTTCAAGGTGGGTTTGGACGTGGCCCTTGGTGCCATGGTCTAGTCTTGAGGTCTGTGGTAACAGGTTGGACTTGATGGTCTTTGAGGTCTCTTCCAACCTTGGTGATACTGTGATACTGTGTGTGTGTGAATCATAGAATGGTAAGGTTGGAAGGGACCTCAAAGATCATCTAGTTCCAACCCTCTGTTCCCTGTTAGGACAAGGCAAAAGCAATTTCTGTTTTGCCTAGGATAAAACAGCCACGAGATGTGTTGTTTATTCATCACTACTGCCAGCTTCACGTGCGAACGCTTATGGCAGCATGTTTCAGGATCATGAGGTTTTCTTGCCTCTCACTATGCACAGGAGAGTAATCAGCCCCAGATGTAACGCTTCTGTAAGTGCAAAAATCTCTGCCTAGTTCCAAACGGCTAAAAGTGAAGATTGAATCAGTCTTTACACTTTCATATTTTTTTTAAATTATTTAACTTTTATTACTGTTGCACCATTTATACAATTACATATAATTTCAATGCATCCATTGTACATTTTGTTTGGTTTTTTCTTTTTTTTTTTTTCTTTTTTTGTTGTTTTTTTTTTTCATTTTGTTTTCCAATGAGTGTGTGTTGGTATCTGTGACACAGAATGGAAGAGAAACTGGAACTGCAATGAACGCAGACTTTTTCATTTCCACTGACCAATAAACAGAACTACAGGTGCACCCAACCACGGACATGCATTAACTCGTCATGAGAAATCTAGGTAGGCTAAGTAGGATGAAAATGCTTTTTTTTACTCCCAAAAAATATTTGGAGAGGAAGAACTGGAGGATTGGCATTGAGAAATATGTGGACAGCTAAGTGGGTTTTGTCTGAAAGTTGGCATTCATCCACTGCATAAAAAAAAAATTTAAAAAAAAAGAAGAAAAAAAAAGAAATAAGAAAGGCTGTAAATAAAAAATAAAATTTAAAAAAGAAAAAAAAAAAAAAGCCAAACCCAAAACAAAAACACCCACCACATAAAATACTGCTTTCATAAAGTTCTGATTGCCTTGGCACAAACTTAGTGGGTAGATTCAAACATCACTCCCAAACCCCATTACAGAACACAAAAAAGAAGATTTTGATAACATTGGTGGAGTGCATTTACAGCAGTTCAGATATAAAAGATGTGCTGTACTTTCAGACATCCATTGATTTTACTTTTTTGTTTGTTTGTTTGTTTGTTTAATCCAGGACTTGTGTCAAGCTGGCAGCAAGTATATTAGATATTTCCCCACAAAAATACTATTTGGATTCTCCCCCCTCCCTCCCTCCCAACTTGATGGGACATTCTTTTCATTATTTTTTTTTTTTCCATTTGTTTGTTTTTCTCCCTTTCTTTCTGGGCAATTCATATTTGTTATTTCAGAACTGAAATGAGTTAGTATAGCTGAAAAAATTAAAAAAAAAAAAAAGAAAGAAAAAAACAAAAAGACACAGGTTGTTTTAAGTGGTTGTTTCAACAGGCTGTCCAATTTAATCTTGCACTGCTACGGTTTGATCCGAATTAGTCGCTGGAACTTCAGAAGGTTTCGCTTCCTCTGGCGGGGCTGCAGGGTCTGAGGCCTTAGCAGTGGAACTAGGTGCTGCTGTTGCTGCCGTCTCCTTGGAAGAAGGCGCAGCCTCGCTGCTGCTGCTAGGTTTTGAGTCTGAAGCTGGGGCCACTTCACTTTTAGTTTCTTGGGCTGCAGGTGTTGTGGGAGCCTCAGTCTTTTTGGCTTCCCCTTCCTCTTTGCTCTTGTCATCTGCTTTACTGGGAGCTGTGGCCTCTGAAGCTTTTGCATCATTGCTAGGCTCAGACGTTTTGGGCGCTTCGCTACCGGCAGCAGGAGCAGAGGCTGCAGTTGACTCCTCTTGCTTGGGTGCCTGTTCGTTGTTCTTCTGTGGTTCTACTTTTGCATCGACAACTGCCTCAGACTTCTCTGGTTCTGGTTTCTGACTTTCATCCTGGGTCACTGCTTTCTCCTTCTCTCCTTCTTTTTCTTCTATCTTGTTGCCAGCAACCTGAGTATCTTTTTCACCCTTCTCCTCCTTGGTGTTCTCCTTCACTTCTGTGGTCTCTGTGGTTTGCTGAGCATCCTCAGCTTCCTTTGGAGTTTCCTCTTCCTCAGTTGCTGCTCCTTCAGCCTTCTTGTCTTTGTCTTTAGCTTTTTCATCGTTGACACTGTACCCCTTCTTCTTCTTGCTCAGTTTGCCTCCCATATTGGAGCTCTGTAAGAGAAAAGAGAAGCAACTGGTTAACCAAAGCCCAGCATTTATTAATGAGGAAATGACATCGGCTCAGGTGCAAGAGAAGAATTGATGCTGGCTCCTGAAAAGGAGACTACATCAGGTTTGGTCAGCCATTACTAGCTGAACACACTGACACTGATAAGCTCTATGGCCACGGAGCTTACATCCCACTCAGCTCTGCAGTTGGAAAATCCCATTCTGCCACTGCTCCTTATGAACAGTTATTCTCTTAAGCCACCAAACTTGGCTAATGTCAGAGGGGGAGGGAGGGGCAGGAATAACAAAATGATAGAGGACTAACATACATCACAATCTCTAGAGGTGTTAAGAGAAATGGATATAAAAAGTGAATGCAGAAAAAAAAAGTCTTTATATTCAAGCTCAGCACAAACCAGATTTAAGTATCAATCCTGGCACACATCCACACTTAACACAAAGGCCACTATCTCTCTAGCAAAGGCTATGAACAAGCTTTCATTAAGGTATGGGAAAACGAAGGCAAGCCTAGAGTCAGTGAGAAACCTGATGTTCCCCCTAGGTCAGTATACTGCATCTACTCACTCCAATTTTGCCACCAGTTTCCACACAGCCAACTCCACCTTCCACTGTAGACACATGTGGTACCCAGAGACCTAAAGCATGCTACCTCTCCCATACAAAGGGGTGCAGGCACCACCTTCCAGCAGCCTCAGAAGCAGTTCTCAAGCAGCAACGTCCCCATGCACAAAGCCCCAGGCAGCCCATTCCCTGCTCGCAGTTCGTGCAGGGATTACCTTCCTGGAGCCCCACATTCACACACACAGCAGGACCTCACAGCCCTCCACAGTGGGCAAACACAGGGCCTGAAACACCAACCTGTGACCTCTCAGTAAGGCAACAAAAGCAAGTATGTGCACTTCTGGCTACAAGCTTACATGTGATGTGACGTAATTAAAAATGGGGAAAAAGAAGAGTTTATGCTTTGTAGCCTCTGTTCACAGTTTTGAAGCATGACAAGAAATCAAGTACGCAGTTCGCCTGTTTAAAAGCTGAGCACATGTCTGACCACATCACTATTCATAGATCCTTCATGTGGGAGTTTTAACCAAGAATATACAAAATCTTTCACAGTACTTGGAAGCAAAACCAAAGGAGACAGAGATCTATTGGGTCGTTCATGAACATGAAAACCTCTATGGTTGGCTAAAAAAAATTACACTTCTGGTATTAAAATAAATGTATCATTTGTACAAAATGGAAGGTTAATGGAAAAAAAAACAAGCAACCAACAAATCCTAGTTTCATGCTATTTGAAAATGGAAGGAGGTGAATTTTTTCAAAGCACCGTCAAACAAATGCTTATTTTAAGAGCATCTCCAGAGGAGTTAGAATAGAATCATAGAGTCATAGAATCAGTCAGGTTGGAAGAGACCTCCAAGATCATCCAGTCCAACCTATCACCCAGCCCTACCCAATCCATGGCAGCTATCCAGACCATGGCACTAAGTGCCCCATCCAGTCTTGGAACACCTGTAGAGATGGTGACTCCACCATCTCCCTGGGCAGCCCATTCCAACGCCAATCACTCTGTGAAGAACTTTCTCCTAATACCCAGCCTACACCTCCTCTGGCACAACTTCAGCCCATGTCCCCTCATTCTGTTGCTGGTTGCCTGGGAGAAGAGACCGACCCCCACCTGGCTGCAACCTCCTTTCAGGTAGTTATAGACAGCAATGAGGTCATTGCTGACCTCTGCCTCCTCTGCTCCAGGCTAAACAACCCCAGCTCCCTCAGCCTCCCCTCACAGTGCTGCACTCCAGGCCCCTCACCCTTCTCTGGACACATTCCAGTACCTCAACAACTCTCTTGAACTGAGGGGCCCAGAACTGGACACAGTACTCAAGGTGTGGCCTGAGCAGTGCTGAGTACAGGGCAAGAATAACCTCCTTTGTCCTACTGGCCACGCTGTTCCTGATATAGGCCAGTATGCCATTGGCTCTGCTATCCACCTGGGCACACTTCTGGCTCATGTTCAGCTACTACCTACCAGTACCCCATGGTGTTACAGAGTTAAATCATTCTAGTTTTCTATTCTGCAAAGACCCTGCCTTTTTCATGCACTGGCCAAAATTGTGAATACACATCAGTAAAAATTCATAGGAGTGCTGATTATTAAATAATTTAACTACTACCAAGAACTGTCTCTCGGTAGATTTTCTGCTATATGCAGATATAAAGCCCAGGCACAGCCCAGCAGTGGACTTTCCTTGTGTCATGGGCAAAAATGAGATGGAGTCAGCAGAGAACTTTCTGATTTCAGCTCTCAAAAAGAATAACAATTTGCAAATACCGTTGAAGGGTTAGCAAACAGCTCTGCAAAATGGTAACACAATGTTACTGAAACACCGCTTTGTTGTCTGAAATGTTATAGGCAACAGCAATAAAAGGATTAGCTTCCACGGAGCCACAGTTGAGTAATCTAATCTCTACCTCCATGGCAGAGATATCGGCTTTAAAAGTTTTTAAGGCAGCCTATAGGCATTAGTTTGTTATGTGACAAATTTACAGGCTTCTCGGGACTCCGTAAACTCCAGCTTATTTTTTTATGTACAATTATAACCAAAGGCTTTGAAAAGGCTTTTGCAAGTTAATGGGATCAGAGATTTATACTGAAGTCATGTGTTATGTGCCAATTTGCAGTCCCTGATTAAGCCTGTATTTGTTTCCCAGCAAAGCCCAGGTACTGTGAGCCTAATTTCTTTTGCTGCCTCTTCTGTATTTTTTCAGATTTCAGCAGTCACTTAGCACAATTTGTATTTTCTTCCACCTTTTACCCTCAGATAGAGCTGGCTACTGAATGCATGTGCCAAAGCACCTTTAGTAAGTAGAGAAGCATACACAGGAGAAGTGTGGCATCACAGTATCACCAAGGTTGGAAGAGACCTCAAAGATTGTCAAGTCCAACCCATTACCACAGACCTCAAGACTAGAGGTCCCAAGCTATGGAAAGAAACACGCCCTGTCTTTACTCAGAGGTACGCTGAGAAATCCCTGTGGCTCAATTTGCACCACAGCCAACTGGCTCAAGATACTGGAGCAGAAGATGGGAGATGAGATTCAGAAGCTATCATTCTGTTCTGTGAGCAAATATTTACAATTGCAAATGGACTGCCACCTTCCAGCACAATTTCAACTACTTTATAACAGCAGAGATTCACTGCATCTCACATCTCCCCACTGAAAAGCTGCCTAGATCACCATCATAGCTATTATGCAGAAGTGCAGCAATCACCAGGGTCGTTGCCCATCCTTGCAGACAGCAATGCTACAACGTTCCTTCTCCCCTACATATGAATTACAAATACTGCCTTCTCCCTTACACATGAATTACAAACAGTACTCCTCCACTTCCCAGCCTCCCGATAACTGGGCTCCCTTGTCACATTCTCCAGAAACACTTGCCCCTACACGCTCCACTGCCTCAAACAGATGCTAATCTAATCTCTGTCCCACCTTACTTCGCCTGAAGCAGGTTTCTTAACATTCTGAAGAACATATCTGAAGAACAGAGTCTCAGGGTGCAGTAGATGCAAAGTAAACCCTAAAAAATTTTAAGTGACAACCAGCTATACCTGGAAGGAAAGCAGCACGTAGAGCAAGCCACTTAAAATCACTGTGGCTGTGCTGGACATTCTTACAGGGATAATCCTGCCTGGTGCCACATAAAAGTGAATCTCAGTGAAAAGTCTTGCAAGTGAAACAAACAGCAAAGTACATTAAGCCACACAAGTATGCATTCATACAGTGTGAAATCCACTCTGTATTACTACCTGCATATTAACACTTGCAAGATTACAAACTGTTTTTACTCCACTCCACCAAAGGACTGCCTGTCCCAGTGAGACTGATGGTCCTAGCTCTATTGCTCAGGCTCTTCCATTTCCCCTCCCTCTCCCTAAGCCCCATAATCATTCCATCCACCTTATGAATGACAGAGACAGGGAAAAATTGCTTATAACTATTCACCATGCAGGCTAAATTCCAGTACAGCTTCAGTTATTTGCACAATCACTGACACTGATTTTTGAACTAACTCTTAACAGGTACTAGCTGAGTCCACTTTGTAGCAGGCATGTCCAAAATCAAGATCTTTAAAAATTTTGAGGCTGAGCACCATTCCTGTAAACTGAACTCTTCACTACTGAAAGGAAAAGAGACAGTCTAGAAGCAGATTTTATATAAGAAATTGCAATATATCAGTTGTTTTCAGAGAATTTTGATGAAGCAGTTTACAGAGCAGTGCTTCAGAACAGCAAGGTGACACTTTGAAGTATAATAGACTTCATATGCTTCTCAGCCTGCTCAGTATTCTCTGACTGTGTTGCTCTTCTCCTGGAAGAAGAGATCACTGTGGGGAAGTCCTACAACAGAAGCAAGGATTTCTTCAGAGTGCTTCTGTTCACTGTGCTCATCCTCAAGTTTCCATTCTCCTGTAAAAAGCAAGAGAGAACTGGAGGACTTGCACAGATACCTTTCCTATTGTATTAGAAAAAACAATATGACTATATTTGCATTACAAAATATCATGTCTAAAGGTTACCTACAGCATGTTAAGTACTTTCAATATTCATGATAACTGTGATTTCTTGGGATAACAGTGTCCAAAATAGAGTTAATAAGACCACAATACAGCAGGAAGAACTCATAGACCATTTCAGATTTTACACCTGATCTGATAGATCAGAGTCCCTGGCACACAGGCAGTATGTATTTGTGCAGCTTGGAAAAGTAAATATTAAATTAAGTTTTACATATTAAATTGTGCTTCCATACTGAAAAAGTCCCCAGTCAGCAAAGATCTGGCTGCTCAAGTTAGATTTCTTCTGTGCTTACAAATTTTGATGTATTTCATCTAGTATGCACTTTCACATCTCATGAAAGGGTCTGGCTATTACAGGAGTGGACTTAGTATCACCTTCATTCTCAGCTCAGAAAGCAGTACATCAGGAAGGAACCAAACCACAGATATCAACTGTGTATTACCACAGTTTGCTTGCCAGATCTACACTTCCAAAGCTCCTGTTCAAATTCAGGCGAAGTGAAGGGAGGTTTAATCTACCTCCAGAAAAGCCAGTTCAGGAAAACAGCATCTTCTGAAATCCTACTGCCTTCATTGCAATGTAGGTATGTGGTGGGTCAGGCTAACCCTTGCACAAGCCTGTTTCCAGGCATGACTTATCTCACGTAGCCTGCAGACAAGGGCTGTAAAACGCACATTCCCCCTAAGGGAGGGTTTCAACACTTCAAATCAAAGGAAATACCAGTCTCAGAAACTGCCTCATCCCCAGCTGCTCAAAATAAATATAAAGATCTTAAAGAAACCATTACAACTCTGTACCTCATGGATTCTCTCTACACCTATGTAGAGAAAAAAAAAAAAAAAGAGAGAGAGAAGTAAGTTTTAATAAAGGGACATACATAGAAATGTAAGGAAATAAGGGATTTCCAAACACAATTTTCACAAGAATTTATGAAACTTTTATGAAATAAAAGATGTCACATAGCATGAACAGAAATGCTAGGTCTCAGCCGCATTCAATCCTCTTCACATCCTCTCCTCCCATTCCCTCCACTTCCCTCCTCTCCCTGCTCCTCCTCTCCCTTCCCTTCTCCTCTCTTCTCCTCCCCTCTCCTATTCCCTCCTTCCCTCACCTCTCCTACGCTCCCCTCCCCTTCCCTCCTCTCTGCATCTCCTTCAAAATTCCTTCCTTCCTTCCAAATTCCAAACTCCTTCAAAAATCCCTTCCTTCTGAATTCCTTCCAAATTCCTTCCTTCCTTCCCATTCTTCCCCCTCCCTCAAACCAGCACTACTCTAGCTGCAGAAGAGTCTGTGGAAACAAGTACATCAGTGTATTGCCTGGCGCAGTCTCACTGTGTGTCACCACATATATCAAAGCCACTTCAGCGAAGTACTGGCCTGTGAGCTGCAGAGCTGGTCTGTAGGAGCATTCGTGCTCCCAAGTGTAAGAACCATATTTCTTTAAGCCAATATACCCTTAGCTTCTCCAGCCATCTGCCATCTTAGAGGAAACATGAGCTGAACATGGACCTGTCTTGCCTTCCTGAGTCAATGAGCAGCAGGGAAGAAATGCACTGTGATGTGCAAACTCCCTACTCACCTCTGGTGAGGCTGTGTTTTGTAGGCAGAGGTAACATCTGTTATCAGACCAAGTAATATGCATAGAAGTAACATCACTCCCGTTCTCTTTAGACAGCTGTCTACAGCTGATCCATTCTGATATTAGCATTATTTGATTCTTTCCTCTTGCTGGTTTCAAATCAGAATCACAGTGTTTAGTCACAACGTCTTTTTCAGAAGTGATCCAATGCAACACTACACTGCCCAGCGGAATACACACAACTGCCAGTGCCTCCAATTTCATCCCTGGCAGGTCCTGCAAGGCTGTTTTGCATTGTTCATAATGGAAACACAAGTAATATCAAGAACTAAGCAACACAGAAGAAGCATAAAATATGTTCTTTTTACATCCAGTGCATTCAACTCATCCAGTGCTCTGATTACTTATATTAGAAATGCCACCATCAATTTCTGCTTGCCCCATCTGTCTCATGCAGTCTACCAGCCTTCCTACAGGCTTGAGATCCAGCTCACATTGGAAGCATTTTCCCCATATCCCAATTAACTGCATATGTTCTTTTTGTTGAATAATACAAGCAGCTTGCAGACATGCTCATGCAGGTACACGAAGGCAGCCAAAAGTCAGCCTGCCCCAGACTGAGATCTTAATCACACTATTGTTAGGCACGCAGTGGGAAGGGGAAACTCTGCTGTAAACACTTGTTTTGCAGAGAGTACAAGAACAACACTCGTAGAAACAGTTTGCAGATTTCAAAATAACCTGAAAACCTAAGCCAAAAATATAAGCATGTGCCTCCTCCTTATTCTTTCTGAATTGCCACATGACTTTAGTGTTTGTATATGAATTCCCAGAAAGCAGTTTAATATTTTACAGTAGTCTAAGCTTTCTGTTTGGTATCCTAGTTAGTTAAGTTCCTAAACAGGAAATGATCCAAATTTCAGAGGTGGTATTGCACACATCTTTCAAATTGTTCAGGTCTCAGGAACATGCACAGCCAAGTGAGAAGCGAGATTCCACACATAATATTCTAATTATGGCCAGCTGCTTTTTGCCTCCCTCAAATACTTAAGACACTGTCACCAAGTCTAATTACAAAACCGTGCAAGGTGATACATCCTCGGTAACAGGACTATTTCCTTCTAATTCATTACTTCCATTTTTTCCCCTCCATCATTATTTCTTGGATTATTTCATGGATCTCAATACCACACTTTTAGCTTGCAGACCACTTAACTGTTCTGAGTGCCACCAAAAATCACTCCACTTGAAAGGGCCTCTCAATTCAAGAGAGATGTTGAGCTACTGGAACATGTCCAGAGAAGGGTGACAAAGCTGGTGAGGGGCCTGGAGCACAGCCCTGTGAGGAGAGGCTGAGCGAGCCTGGAGAAGAAGAGGTTCAGGGGAGACCTCATTGCTGTCTACAACTATCTGAAAGGAGGTTGTAGCCAGGTGAGGGTCAGTCTCTTCTCTCAGGCACCCTGCAACAGAACAAGCGGACACAGTCTCAAGTAGTTCCGGGAGGTCTAGGCTGGATATTAGGAGGAAGTTCACAGAGAGTGATTAGCACTGGAATGGGCTGCCCAGGGAGCTGGTGGAGTCACCGTCCCTGGAGGTGTTCAAGAAAAGACTGCTTGAGGCACTTAGTGATTGAATAGGGCTGGGAGATAGGTTGGACTGGATGATCTTGGAGGTCTCTTCCAACTTGGTTGATTCCATGATTCTATGACTTTTATGATTCCAAAAATCTAACTGCCAGATGCTGGCAAGCAACAAAAATGTCAGTGTCCTCCAGGCTACAATCTTAGTGAAGACCTGATGTGGGAAGACCTCATTCTTGGAGGTCTAGGCACACTGGGAGAGAGAATTTCTTCAGGTTTAACACCTGTGGGTTGTATTTTTCCAGCCTTATTCTGAACAAAGAACATACAGTACAAGGTAAATGAAGGGATTTCAAGTTCATGCTTTCAATCCTCCCCCCAAATTATTTTTTTTTTAAATTATTGTGCAATCCTCATTTACATTTTTTCTTCAATATCATAAATTACTTCTGGCATAAGTAGTAAACTTACTTGCCATTTCCTTAAGAAAAGCATGGAGAATTGTGTGCATTTTCTGAAAAAAGGCCTTGGAGCATTCAAGTGAGGAAACTCACAGGAGACAATTCTGTCTGAGGATCTACATTTACATTGTATCTGTTTAACACTCCATACGGGAAAAGCTGTATTATTTTAATGCTCATTTAACTGCTCAAAGTAGTTTTATTCAAACTTGAGACAGACCTTAGAATATAAATTACAGTATGCTGTAAGAAATGGATACACAAACTTTGAAATCTTGGAACTACTGGTTTTACTTTGCAAATGGATTCTCTAAGTGATTCAACATTTTTCTTTCCCAGCTCTAGACTACTCATGGTGCTGCTCATTTGAAAAAGCACTGGGTGTACACCTCAGCTGTAAGGAAACAGCTAAGGAATAGAATTCTTAACAGACAGATCAGTCCTACAACAGATCATGGCAATCCCTAGGTTATGTATTTTCCTTCTTCTGTTTGCATTAAGTCCCCACTGCAGGCAACAAAACCATGTTTACAATTATGAACCAGCAATTCTCAATTTGGTTTTTCCTTTTTTTTAAAATACAAACCACAGGGGCTTGTGGTACACCGTTTCTGGCTGCAGCACACAGCTCCACAAGCGCAAGACAGATAGTAGGAAAACAGGGAAGCAAAACCAGCCACCAGCTACCTAACGCTCTCCAACGCACTCCACATCCCATGGTGCTAATGGGAACATTGCAACTGTCAATGTATACAGACCATGTTCACAGTATCACCAAGGTTGGAAGAGACCTCAAAGATCATCAAGTCCAACCTGTTACCACAGACCTCAAGACTAGACCATGGCACCAAGTGCCACGTCCAAACCCGCCTTGAACATCTCCAGGGACGGTGACTCCACCACCTCCCTGGGCAGCCCATTCCAGCAGTCAATGACTCTCTCAGTCAAGAACTTTCTCCTCACCTCCAGCCTAAACTTCCCCTGGCACAGCTTGAGACTGTGTCCTCTTGTTCTGGTGCTGCTTGCCTGAGAGAAGAAAGT